>PITA01002712.1:0-154633 GCA_004023965.1 Spilogale gracilis | reverse complement strand
GGCCAGCAGGCATTGGTGGAGTCCGGTGATCATGCACTGAGCACGGACCCACGTATGAGGCGTGCGGTCACGTGATCTTCAGGGCGGGCGCTTCCTGGAGCTGCTTCATGTGCTGGGCGCCATAGCCTCGGCAGCACCCACTGCCCGCGTCCCATGTGGAGCTCTCCACAGCAGACGCAGCGCCATCTATGGGGCGTGCCCCCACATAGATCCTAAGAGTTTTCATCACAAAGAAAAAAGCATTTTTATTTTTGTGTGTGTGAATCAATATGAGATGATAGACATTAACCAAACTTATCGTGGTAATCATTTCACAATGATTTAAATCAATTCATTGTCCTATACATCTTAAACTTAGACAACCCAGTAGAAAAATGGACAATGAGCTGGAAAGCTAATTTTTAAAAGAAGATATATAAATGGTTAATAGACATGGGCAAAGGCAATCATCAGGGAAATGAATATGAAAATCAGAATGACATATCACTACATATTTATCATCATGGCCTAAAAAAACCTTGTTGTGCAAGTATGTGAAGTAAATGAAATTGTTATCGGTCTGATACAAATGTGAATCAGTAAAACTGCTTTGGGAAACAACTTATTTACTATTATTAAACATGTACAAGTCAGATAACCCAATATAACATGTAACAGAAATGTGAACATACATAAATTAAAACACATGTGCTAGAACACTCATAGTAATATTTGAAATAGTTAATACTGGAAACACCTAAAAACACATCAAGAGTTGAAAGGATAACTATATTTTGGTGTTCACATAACTACACAGTATACAAAAAAGGAGTTACTGATGAATTATTTACAGTAACTCCTTATAATATAGATAAACTCAAAAGCACAGTGTTGAGTGATTGAAAGAAACCAGACATAAATAAACATGAACTGCATGATTTCATTTATAAAAAAATCCAAAAGCAAACAAAATTAATGTACACTGTTAGAAATTATGGAGGTAGTTCTAGGAGCACATAGGAAGATTTTGGATCCTGGCATTTTTTGTTTCTTGATCTGATTACTATATGGGTTTGTCTGCATAGTGAATGAAATGGGATTTTGTATTATACTGCAAGGAAAGTCGTTTTTATAAAGTAAAGAGAAATTTGTCAAAGCTTCTAATAACTTTATTGGCGATTTTCTATAGGTATCTCTTTATTTTTCTAGTGTGTTACTGGCAGATTTCCTTTGTTCTTCTCCCAATTTCTTTTCTGTAAAGGAAATGGCTATGATAATCAAAAGGGGAGTCAAGTGAGGGGAGAATATAACATGTTCTTTAGGGAGAAGAGTAAGTTTGGAAACAGTCACTGTAGGTTTAATAATGTGGGTGAAGGGTCAAGAGCAAAAGAAAGGGAAAGGGAAATAGATCTTGGGAAAGTGTTCAATAGCCCTATAGTAAGTTCTCAGCATTTCATTTTACCATCCAGCATATAAAATAGACATGGTATCTCCTCTCTCTTTTATCATTCCTTTCTGACCATAAAACCTCATAATTCTCATTTCATTTTTAACTATTTCACTCACTGATCTTAAATTATGTGCCAAGAATTTCAATTCCATCATCATTTCAGCCCTGAAAAAGATAAAGTCTGTGATTTTACTAAAAATAATAAAGCCCTTTTGAAAATGTTCTTTGCTTCTAAGATTTCAAAAGGAAAAAAACTTATAACAACATATTTAGCACTACAGAATTTATTTATTCCCGATGCCTTAAGAATCTTAAAGATCTAAGTTTCTAGTTTGGTTTTACTATTAGAATTCATAATTTATCACATTACTGACATTAAAGAATCAACATAGTAGTGTTTGAATAATCTGAATGTAGTTTAAATGAATTGTTCTCTATTTTCCACCTTGCATGCCTCTATTATATACATCAATTTCATTTTCTATATTTTCTATATATGTTCCCATGCTCTATAGTATATATTAATATGTTTATCTTCTTTTAAGATAAAAATCTACCTTATTTATGATAATTCTTAGAAATTACTGTAAACTTAGCAAATACACTGTATGGTTTTTGCATGTTTTAGCTCTGTGCCTGAGTTAGCTGTTTTTGTTATCCAGGTGCCAACTGCACCCCAAATTAAATAATTCAGATACCATGGAGACAATGTGTCTTAACAAACTGCATTTCCTAGAAAACTAATACATAATTTTTCCATGAGTGTTTCACTTTTTTCTATTTATTTTTTGTATCTCTTAACCCTGTTTAGAGAAAGAAGACCAAAAGTTGAAATGTCTTCCAATTTATTTTGAAAAAACAATATAGCTTTAATTTATATTTTAATATTCAATCTCTGATCAACCCTCTTGCCATTTAAAATATTTAATGGGGCAGTCTTAATAAAATATGAGTATTACAGCCATACTTAGAAAATTAAGATATGGACAAAATAATTCAGTAGGATTCCCCCTTCCTCTTTATACATCATTAAAAGAACAGGGCTGAGAATCACAAAAATGCAATGAGTTACATGTAGAATTATGAGATTTTTTTAAACTACTTCTTTAAATTTGCTAATATGGAACTGAATTTTAGGATTATATGGATGCTTTTCAAAGACAGCTTTCTATATATTGACCAAAAGACAACTTTGTACATTTCTTTAAGCTTGACTAAAACTTCAGACTGGCTTTTTCCTGACTTTTGGCCTGACTTCCCATTTCTTAAAGCATTTATTTAAAAAAAAAGAAAAAGAAAAAGAAAGCTTGCAACTGTAGATTTTTCTTTGCTTCTTTAAGATGTAAACTTTTTTTTAAACCTCTTGACAGTTTTGTAACCTAGGAATGTTATTCCCAGGATTTGGGACCCTTCTCTTTGAAATGTAAACATCTAGGGAAAGAGCATCCCCGTTTCTCTGTCTCTGTGGGAGGGTAGAAGCCTACTTTCCGTGTGCCTGTTTTGCTTCTGGTTGTAAAACTACCTGTAGTCATAAAAAATACTAGGAAGTTTACTTTTCCTTGGGGTAAAGACAATTAACAACGCAACTGGCCTATGTTCTTCCTCTCACCACAGAGCTTAAAACTCATCCTGCTATTTTTTTCATCAAAACTCATCCTGCTCTTTTTTGAATTCAAACTGTATTCTGGTCTCTGCCCCCTATTGCAGTAGCCTTGAATGAAGTCTTCCTTGCCTATTTAACTTTGTTGAGTGCGTGTTCTGCTTTGACAATATCTACCTGTATTTATTTTAGTACAACTTATATAAGTACAACCTTGCCAAAGATCTAGAATCGATGTATTTCACTGCTTTAATTAAATTAAACAAAAAATCTGCATGGAAACTTTTATTGATAAGAAATTCTTTACTGGGTTATCAAAAAAGTTATCAATATGTGACATATTAAAGAGCAAAATGCAATTTTTAATTTCTAGAGGTTGATGGTGCAATCCCAAGTGATTTTTAACTAAATTGTTCACAAAAGGAAGGCAATTAGCTTCTATTCAGTCTTTTCCTATGTGAGGTATTGTGTATAATTAAAAACTAGAAAAAAAAAAAAACTAGAAACTAGGTTCTGTAATTATCCATGTTTTACAAATGAAGAAACTGTGGCTTAAGGAGGTTAAATGGTTTGCCCAGTGTCACAAAGAAAATAAATGGTATGTTCAAAATCTAACATAAGTTTGTCTGATTTCAAAATGAATGCTTTTCCATTAGTCCACATTCTAGCCTTAGAATCATAGAATCATTAATTTGAACAAACTAACTTAAAATAAGGTTTGTCTTTAGGAATTTATACCAATTCAGCAAATATGTCTATAGGTAATTCATTCGATTAGACATTAATTTCAATAAAATTTTTATAATCAGGAAGCTAGTATCTGATCAGTATTTGGAAATTTGAAAATTAAAATAAATCTAGATACCTGGTCTTGTCAGCTATGAAAGTCCATCCATTTATTCTATAAATATTTTATTTATTTCAAAAAGAAATAGAAATAGTGTTAAACTCTTTGAGAAAATCCATCAGAAAAATTCCATCTGAATATCAAAGGGCGGAAAAAAAATTTTTTTTAAAGATTTTATTTATTTATTTGACAGAGAGAGAGATCACAAGTAGGCAGAGAAGCAGGCAGAGAGAGAGAGAGAGAGAGAAGGAAGCAGGCTCCCTGATGAGCAGAGAGTGGGACATGTGCCTCGATCCCAGGACCCTGAGATCATGATCTGAGGTGGACGCAGAGGCTTTAACCCACTGAGCCACCCAGGTGCCCAAGGAAGGAAAAATTTTATCAAAAAGTTCAGGACGTTCAACAAAGAATCGTTGAGATTAAGGAAAACATTGATTAAATTTAACATCTATATTCGATAACGTATCCTTCTTCTCCCCACCTCTGTGCTGCCATTGGGGTCTGTATTCTTTGTGAAATATCTTTTGTGGATATGAGACACTTCAAATTGGCAGTCTAGGGTAACCATGCTGAAGCAGTTGCTTTGAAAGAGTTATAGTGATGAGTGAGTATTCCGAAAGGTTTTAAAAACAAGCCTTTGAATTCATTCGTCTTATTTCTATGTAATCTATGAACCATTTTTTTCTTTAACTTACCTTTAAGCCTTGCTTCATTGCTGAATGTCTCACCCACTCAAAATCCTACCTCTTGAAGAGATTGAAGATAGGGTAGGTGTGGACATGGAAACCATTACAGTAAACAAGCAATGTTCTACTCAGACTCCCTCTACTCAGACTTAGCACCCAGGTCCTCACTACCAGGAATATCCTACTGCTAGCACAACAGTTACTTCCCTCATGAATTTTCCTTTGGTCACAAGGAAATCACTTATCACTTGCTCAAGGTTATACTTCTTCCAAGAAGGTAGCCATAGCCAATGACTCATTGACAAGAGAATACATAAATTTGGGACATCTTTGAAATGGCATGACAAACCTAGAATATGAGATGTGAGTGTCTAAGGCCTCATTTGTAAATGCACTGCTGATCAGCTTCTCTCTCTGCCATTTTCTACGTTCCTTTTTTTTTTTTTTTCCTTAATTTGTATATTGCCCCAAAACACTTCCAGGGAACCAAGTCTGTGACATCATTTAAATTTTGCATGGCCTAGGACTCAAATTCCCTGACATTACCCTTAACATTCCATTGAGAAATTGATTTTCTATTTCATAATGGCACACTTAATTTGAAAACACTAAGTTTTCTCTGCATTTGTAACTGTCTAGTAATTTTGGCTTTATATTTATCTTACATACTGTGATGGTAGAGGACAGGAATGGGAACGTAGGAGAGGTAGAAGAGGTTAATTTTGCCACAATTTAATCATTTTTTTCTTAATGTCAGATGCTCAAAATTTCAACTATTACATCATAATATAATGCAAATAATTTCTCATTACAAGCATAATGCAAATTCTTAAAAATCTGAAACAAAGAAATGTATTATGGGGAAAAGACCGCCTTAATTGAGTTTGGGGAAAACAAATAATGAGTTTTTGTGGCAGACAGTGGTAGGGTCTTATGGGGTTTTGTAGTATAGTCTCTAAGAGAAATTGTCCCCAAAACTCCAATGAAAATACAAAAACTTGGGAGGAAAAAGTTTTGCCTTTAAACTATACTTAGTCAGATTCTCCTCTGATATTGCAGTATATCCACATGAATAAAACATTGTTTAAAACTCTAATAAGTCAAATGCTACAGACTACTGCAATGCCTGGAAAGTAGCACACTCTCAAATTTTTTTTTTTAAGATTTTGTTTATTTATTTGACAGACAGAAAACAGCCAGAGAGGGAACACAAACAGGGGGAGTGAGAGAGGGAGAAGCAGGCTTCCCACCGAGCAGGGAGCCTGGTGTGGGACTCCATCCCAGGTCTCTGGGATTATGACCTGAGGCGAAAGCAGTTGCTTAACCAACTGAGCCACCCAGGCGCCCCTCAACATCTATTTTTTAAGAAAATTAATGAATGATGCCTTACATGTAGTAATGGACTAGAAGGAGCTAGAAATGATAAGCAGTATTTTTCCTGCCTGAAAGCTTCTGCCACAGAAGATGAGACAAACATGTGCCTCAGCCCACTGGTATCATTTTTTTTTTTCCTTTTTTCCTTTTTTGGGGGAGGGGAGTGGTATTTGTGTTGTTTCTAAAATGTTAATAGTGAATATAAAAAAGATATTATATACCAAAGTTCATTAAATAACATGAAAGTACAAAAATTTATAATATAGTGTGATAGCTTCCATATACCTATCACCCAGATTTAACAGATATTAGAATTTTCCAATTTTTACTTCAAAATTTTTATTTAGAAATAAATATAACAGATGTAGCTAAAGCCCTACTCTTCCAATTTTTCTCCCTCCATCAACAACAAAAAAACCACTATTAAGAATTGTGTATATCATGCTTGTTGAATGTTTTATATTTAAAAACATTTACATGGTTTAAAATGTATATAAATGACATCATGCCATATGCATCATTTTGCAGTTTGCTTTTCTACCATATTCATATATGTAGATGTGCCTAATTTATATTAATTAGTATGCATTCCAAAACGGAGAAATTACAGCTTATTTTACTAAGGGATAGTTGGGCTGCCTACATTTTTAAGACTCTTAAAAATATTGTTTTAATAAACATATTTAGACACATTGTCTTGTGTAAATGAGGACACATTTCTCTCTATAAATGTTTAGAAATAAAATTGGTTTGTAGATTATGCATATCTTCAATTTCACTAGGTAGTGACAGTTGCTCTCCAAAGTTGTGCTATCAATTTACACTCCCACCAGCACTGCATATTAATTCGCTACTTCTTCCCAATCTTTGCCAAAATTTAGTGCTAAGTTGAGCTTGAAGTGGTATCTCATTGTGGTTTTAATTTATCTTACCATTAGGAAAGTTGATCATATGTTTGTTGGATATGAAGGTTTTCTTTTTTTAAAAAGATATTTTATTTATTTGACAGAGAGAAACACAGCAAGAGAGGGAACACAAGCAGGGGGAATGAGAGAGGGAGAAGCAGGCTTCCCACTGAGTAGGGAGCCCAATGCGGGCTCGATAGGGGGATCATGACCTGAGCCGAAGGCAGTCGCTTAACCAACTGAGCCACCCAGGCACCCCAGAGATAGGAAGGGTTTTTTTTGCGTGGTTTGCACGTTAATATTTTTTGCCTATTTTTTGACATTTTTTCTTATTGATATGAAAGTTTTTACTTAATATACATGATAACACATATATATTTTCTTAATTTGTGGCTTGTATGGTTGTTGCTATTCAAATGTTTTTTAATTTTAATGAAATCAAATTGGCTCATATTTCCTTCTGTGACTTGTAATTGGTATATAATAGTGATTAAAGAGCATGGACACAGGAGATAGCCTACCAGGATTAAAAACCCACCTTTGCCACATATTGGGGAAATGTTTTTTGCAAGTTAAATGCTATTTCTTCATCTGGAAATAGGAGTGGTAATAGAATTTATTTCTAAGGTCTTTGTGAGGATTGAATTACTTAGCATATGTCAGGAGCTTAAAAACAAGGCCTTAAAACAAGGAAAGCATTCTCCCAAAGAGCCTTAGTGATCATTATAATTGCTATTATTATTATTAGTGGTGGTAATAGTATTATCATTCGAGAAATACTTCCCCAGCCATTTAAGTTTCACATATATTTATTTTGTTAATGTTCAATTTTGCTTTTCACATTTGGACATTTAATTTATCAAAATGATTGAAATTTGAGGAAAAGAATTACTTACATGTAAATATTCGATTGTTCTTATCAAGACTATTTATTGAATAGTTTACCAGTTTCTCACTGATGTGTAATACCCCCTCTGTTATATTGCATGTTATCAGACCTACTTACTAATCATGTATTCTATTGTAGTACTCTGGAGCCTTGTAGAAATACCACCTGGATTTAATTACTATAGCCTTTTTTAATAATAATTGTTACCTAGAGTTAAATCTCTTTGTTATAACTCTTCAAAAACTTGAAGCTTTATTCCTTATATGAATTTTAGGGTCAGCTTATTAAAATCTCTGAAAATTGTTTTGGAGTTTCAATTGAATATTGAAGTAAATTTGAGAAAATCTACATCTTCTATATTGAGTTTCCCCATGTATAAGTACACAATTTTAAAGACTTCCTTTGTTTTAATGCATTTAATTTTTAAAATAATCTTGAGGTAAGTGCTATATTATCCCACTTTCAGTTGACGGTATGAACGAGATCCATATATGAGCAACACTAATAAAAAAAAAACAAAAAAACAAAAAAACAAAAGCACATGTCCCTGTTCTCATGGAGCTTATAGGTTCAAAGAAAACAAAAACATATAAGCCAGCAATGTCAGAAAAAGATAAATGTAATTACAATGAGAAGAATATACAAGATGAAATGGAAGCAAAACAGAGTCTTGAGAGAAGTATAAGTAGGTAACAAATGGGCAAAGGGAAGGAATTCAAAAACAAGTAAAAATCAGGTTAAAGAACATAAAAATCCAGGAGAAAGGTCTGTGTGGAAAATGGGCACTGGAAATTCTTTTATTCCTGAAATATAGAAGGCAAAGAAGTGAAGGAGGATGAGGGCTCAAATGAGGAAGGAGCTATTGAAGTCAAATTTGAGCAGAATAAGATTTGCATGTTAGTAGGACAGCACTAAGGGAAGGCCAAGAACAGGAGGCAGGAAGCATAGCAAAGAAGCTACTGCCCTAGTTCAGGGAAGTAGGGATGTTTGCACTATGTGGCTGCTATGTCGATAGAATTGACAAGGTTTGTTTCTGATTAACTGAGGTGTGTGTGGCAGCAGTTGAGGAGGTTAAAATAGCTTCTAGATTTTTGGTTGGATGACTTAGTGTGTGACAATATAATTCACCAAGGTATTTCAAGAGGCCCCTTTAAAATCTAGTCTATCTTCTTCAGCTAGTCCTTCTCAACAGTCAGAAACAGGTACAGGGGCGCCTGGGTGGCTCAACTGGTTAAGCGACTGCCTTCAGCTCCGGTCATGATCCCAGAGACCGGGGATCGAGCCCCACATTGGGCTCGCTGCTCGGCAGAGAAGCCTGCTTCTCCCTCTCTCACTCCCCCTGCTTGTGTTCCCTCTCTCGCTGTGTTTCTCTGTCAAATAAATAAAATATTTTTTTAAAAAAGGTACAGATGGTTACCACTTAACATATTTATGTATAAATATATGCATATATGCATGTAAATATACATGAAATATTCCTGTGGGATCCTACTGTACCCTGAAAGCATCAAAACATTGCATAGGAACACATTAAGAGAATACAGCTAAAAGATTCATTTTAGAAAAAAAAAAAGCAATTGAAGATAGGGACTGCATCTACCTTATAATTTCACTTGTTGTATAGTACCCTTTGTGAATATTAGTTATTTGCCAGGGACATTTGAATCAAATAAAGCAAAATTGGAAGCTAAAATGAATGTGTCAAAGACTTATTATGTAAACAGGTAAGCCTTGAAGATGTGGCTGTACATAACATAAACACTTTGTCTTCATTGACTAATTTCCTGGGCCCTATAATGTGCTATTATATTATATATGTATAGTCCACATTTTTAGGATTACTGCAAGCTGAAGGTCAAAATAGGGTCACTTTTAACCGTTTAACAACTAACATTTGAAGAGAGAGACAAAAGTCCTAATTTAGTGTTTGACGGTTTTTCAAGTAGTTTGGCTGATGTTAAGCTTCAATATATTGTAACTGACATGTATTTAGGAAGAGATGCTAACAATACATTCTCATAACATGAGATGGCTCAGACACACTATTAATTAAACGTTATTTTATGAAGTTTTTAAGATGTTTGGGAGAGATGGTTTGACCCATGGAATATCCACATCAATAATAAGCCAAGCCATAATGTATATCTCATATTTCTGCAAAAGGCAACATTTTATTAAAAAGGAATTCCTCCCTCACTTTTCATACTGGGGATTATAATCGAATGTCTAAATCATTGCTATGTGACAGAAAATAAATAGTACACATCTATAGACTACCAAAGTGGTGCATAATCTACTCTGCCCATCTACCTGGGTTTCCCAGGACTAAAAGGAAAGATCATTCAAGGAAAGAAATGTAAACTAAAGGGGAGGTAGAAATTGTTAACTCTAAAGTCTCCACTATTTTTAAGTCTCCAGAAACTTAAATCATTGTGTAAAAAGTGAAAGCAGGTGACCATGTCAAATTCCCTTAATATGACTCTTGCTCAAAAGTAATAGCTCAATTTCACTCATCGACAACAAGTGAACAAATACACAGAAGGCAATAGAAAGGTGTAGCTTTAAAGATAGAATCATTTTTGTCTCGAAAATATAGGTTGAATGAGTGAGTAATCACAGAAGTGGGAGATGACATATGAAACTGTTAATCTCTTCTAACTACATATTGAGCCCAATTCTGTTCCCCAAAGGAGCAGATGAAATGCAGGGCAATAGAGAGAAGTCACTGGCCTTGCCCTTCAGACAAAGGCTAAATAACATTGTCAGGGCTTTTTATGAGTTCACCCCCATTTGAGAGATTGACCTGAGGTAAACTGCTTAGGAAATAGCATTTTCCTTAGATAGGCTGAGGTTTCTAACAGAGTCCTCTAATAACATTTTTGACAATTCTTTTTCCTTCTTGCTTTTTTACCATTGATAGGCAACAAGAGCCCAGACTAACCTTTGGCTACTCTTTTAAGCCCTATCTAAACCTAGCTATCTCCTGTTCAGATATTCTGGGAAACAAATTATTGTTAGGTAGAAATAAAACTTAACCTGATAAACTCATTCTAAGTATAATTCTTCATCTTGAAATATTGTTTCAAGTCTAAATTTAAAACATGCACCATCCCAAGGATGCCTTTAAGAAAGAAGTCAGTGAGGGACATCCTAGACTGTGGGAAGGAAAATAATGTTTTGTGGTAGATATATCTTCCAAGTATTTCTCAAATCTCACTTAAGAGACTATTTTAATCAAGGTTGGGCTCACCTGGAGGTATAATATATAGTTACCTCCAATAGTGTGAGTAAAGGAAGACTCATCACCAAAAATAATTCCTTCACAGTGATGGATTGTTTTGTCTTGTTTCCCTATATTAAAAAATAAGGTATAAAAATATAACATTAACTTCTTTCTACTGCTACTCACTACCAAGATGTATCAGACTTTATTGCAATATTTGTTTCAGATTATTTTTTTTAAAGATTTTATTATTTGACAGAGAGAAACTCAGCTAGAGAGGGAACACAAGCTGGGGGAGTGAGAAAAGGAGAAGCAGGCTACCTGCCAAGCAGGGAGCCTGATGCGGGGCTCGATTCCAGGACCCTGGGATCATGACCTGAGCCAAAGGCAACCAAAATTACTTTTTAAATCACCAACCTAATTTAGCCTCTTAGCATCTAGCACATGTTCTACATTCTTATCAACATTTAGGATTGTTTGATTTTATAATTAATGTAAATAAAGCAGACATGTAACAATTATTCATTGTTCATTGTTGTTTTCATTTGTATTTCTTTGATTGCTAGTGAGAATGAGCATATTTTCATGGATTTCAACGGTTTGTGGCCATTGAATCATATTCTCCATGTCCTACCTACCTTTTGTACATTATGCTGCTGTGATTTTTAAAAATTTCTTAGAGCTCTTCTCTCTAAGGTAAAGTTCGTCTTTAAATGTATTATAAGTATCTTCTCACAGTCTTTGATTTGATTTATAACTTTGTTTATAAATGATGTTGCAAGATAAGTAATTTTATTTATAAAAAGAAACATAAATTCCCATCTTATAATATACACATAACAAACTCCAAACGATATGGAGGAAAAAATTTAAAGGTTTTTGAAAAAAAATAGAAGAATATTTTTGTGAAATTGAAACAAAGAATACATAAGACAAAAAGGAAATTACTAATAAATTTGCCTCATCAATACTTAGCACTCTTAAAAAGAGACAACAAAATCCAAACTCTCAACAATATAGCATTTCCAGTTCAGCATAAAATTAAAAAATCACTTAATGATTAGAAAAATAGAAAAATTTGACAAAAATTGTCAATAAATCAGATTCAGAAATGATATAAGAGTTGGAATTTAGCTACAAAAAGAAACAAGTAATCTAATATAAATATGTTCAGGGATTTGGAGGAATAGATGGGATTAGTGAATGAATAGATAGTAAATCTCTAAAAAAAAAATTACAGAACTCTAAAAAGAACTAAGTGCAAATTCTAAATATACAAATTCTAGAGATTAAAAAAAATCTGTCTCAGAAATGAAAGCTTCACTATAAACTTAACAGCAGATTGGATACTAAAGACAAAAAGATGGTAACATGAGCTTCAGGGCAGGCAGCCAATAGAAACAATCCAAACTGAATCAGCTGCTTTTAAAAGACTTCGCTGGATTGTTGGGAGAACCCAAGGAAAAGATGCCTATTTGAGGAATCCCTTGTCTGATTGGAATAGGCTGGAACTGGGACCTCCCTGTTCTTGGTTGTTGGCAAGAACATGGTGGTATATCCACAATGGCAGCTACTAAGGTAATTAGGCAATTTTGCCCCCCACAGCAGACTTTCTTGAAGGAAAGGTGAGCCTCACCTCCTTCCTACCACATAGCCATCACAGATACTGTTTAAGATGAAAGTCAACCCCAATTAAGAAGATTTATCCATCTAAAGACAATATTCCTGGACCAGGACAAGCCTGTTTCATAGAGGTGGGGTCATGAGGGGGTTCTGAAAAACCTACCTGACTAATACTGTTATATTGATAAAGGAAGAGGAATAAATAAGTTAAGTGCTCTCATAAAAAAAGTAAAGGGTGGGGGGCTGACATGAACTGATGCGTGCACTTTATTTTTTCCCAGTTTACCTATTATGTTAGCCACCTGGCCCCTCCCCAGGAGTTGAGTAGGTAAAGGAGTGAAGAGAGTCCACAAAGGCTTGAAAGGAAGAATTAGAAGTGCCAAAGTATGTATGCCTTCCTGTGTACGTGCATGCTAGTGGTTTTGTTATCTTTTGTCATTTCATTCAATTAGTGTAGGTAATTCTATGGATGAAATTGCTAGTTTTCTACTTTAGAACTTGTTTACTGCCCAGTTTTCTTCCTCCCTTTTCTTATTTTTACTCCTTTAAAACCACTTCCTCTTAATGGTCAAAAGTAATATAAGTATATGTCAATTTTAAGATGACAAAAAATCTTTAAAGAGATTTGAAAAATTGATTTATTTCACACACATTTTAAAAATATTGAATATCATAATAAGGTATATTTCATAAGAGGTTGAGAATGAAAACTCAAATGTACAAGAAGAGATGGTGCTGAAAAATAAAGTAGATATTGGGTAACTACCAAACTGGAAGACTACTATGAGGAGAAGAAAGAAACAACTGGTATTTGAACTGAGGTTCAAGATAAACTTACAGACTCTTAATTTTGGCAGTTATATTTTAGAATTTTTGTTATCTCAGTAATAGCTATATAAATCAATACCTGAAATAAGTGTGTGATTTTCTCTGATTTCTTATGCAGTAATTCCCATTCTCTTCTGTATAAACTTTATTAGGTGGCACAAAAATTAAATCAGACCTTCCATTGTGTCATCTGGTTTAGTAAAATCTATTATTTTTATTCGTTCTATGGTTTTGTTGATTATGACATTAAAACATCCAACTGGCATATTCCAAATTTACAAAAATGATCACAGACTCAATAAAATGCCCATTGCTAGGTGACCACGTTTTCTAAAATGTTTTTTCAGGCAGTCTACACTAAGAAATAATTCTGTCCCCCAGGTAGGGCCAAAACCACTCTTATTTGTGAATGTCTATACCTTCACATTACTTAAAGTGAATGCTTTCACTTTATTGGAAATTTTTAAAAGAAATTGTTACTATTCTGGATTTGCGACTTAGTAAGCCTTCTATATATATGTATATGTATAGTTTATAGCTATCTAATTTGGAGTCATTAAATCCTTTGAAGTATTTTCTTATTATCAACAATTTTATTTTTGGAATTGAGTTCAATTATCCTTAAGGAGATAGAATTTGAACACAATTGTTCAGGCAAATTTCCTCCACTTTTTAAGATACTACCTTTTTTTTAATCTCAATATATCAATAGGTATATTATTTGGCTTGTTTTGTTTTTATATAAAGTCATAAAACAGGTCACCTGGCTGGCTCAGTCATTAGGCATTGGCTTCTGCTCAGGTTGTGATCCGAGTGTCCTGGGATCCAGCCCCATGTCTGGCTCCCTGGTGAACAGTGAGCCAGATTTTCCTTCTCCAGCCCCTCACACTTGTGTTCTCTCTCTTACTATCTCTCTCACTATCATAAATAAATAAAAACAAAAAAAGTCATAAAATAAATATATAAGTCATGATCCCACCAATTTTCCAGATAACACCTTTTTCCACCATTTATATATTGTAAATCAACATGTAATTTCTACAGCTCACTCTGAGCCTATCTTTATTTTAGTTTGCATAGCAACTGTATCATGGATTTCTTTTTCTACCAGATTTTACTATCTACTGTAACTTATGGCACTTCTGTCATAAGCATCTGCAGAATGGGCACATAGTTTGTATGTTCATGTGCTAATAAAAAAACTTTGAAATTACTTTAGTAAAATCAAAGTGAACAAAACTTAGTAACCAAAAAAAGCTGTAACATGATCAATTACATAGCAATACATCTTATATAATAATAAAATAATGTAACAAACGGTTTTGTAGTATACATGGGGTACATAACAAGTAAAGTCAGGTAATATACATTTTCTTTTTATAGTTTCCATTTCATTTTTTGATATTCACTATCTGTTTACTCCTTCATCCCACCTGTGAATAATATGACATACATAATGCTGATAGTCTCAGGTCCTCTTTTTTCTATTAACTTTTCTGTTATATGAACCACATTAAATAAATTTAGAAAGCAAACTTATATTTAAAATTTTCCTCAGCTAAGGATAAATGGTAAATCAGAAGAACACAAAATATAGATGGAGACAGGAAAAGAAAGACAAAAACAATGAGAAGGGAGAGTATCTCCATAACCTTTGTTAGGTCTAGATAAAGACAGAGAAGTCTTGCTGAGCCAGAATTTTGTGATTCATTATGTGTGAGAATAATGGTGTGTTAAAAAAAAAAAACAATCACACATATTGGGGTGCCTGGGTGGCTCAGTAGTTAAGCGTCTGTTTTTGGCTCAGGTCGTGATGATCCTGGAGTCCCAGGATTGAGCCCTGCATCAGGCTTACTTCTCAGCAAGAATCTCCCTCTCTCATTTCCCCTGCTTGTGTGACCTTTCTAGCTGTGTTTCTCTCTGTCAAATAAATAAATAAAAAGTCTTTTTAAAAATCACATATTATTTACATCTTCTAGGAATTAACCAACTTAACTAGAGGGCAGTATGTCTCCAGGTTGCAAAATATATTGAGCCTTTCTTATTTCTAAGTTGTGTAAATTTTTTAAGTGGCCAAAAGACTGGCTTTAACATATTTGATGGCAATAAGGTAGATCTCTGATGTTAGATCTGGGCATTGTTTATCCATGTTTATGGCTGATGGAATGTTTAGTAAGTGAGACTCAGAGGTTAATTGGTATGATTACCAACTTGAGAGACAAATCAATCAGATCTATAGAGAGAGTAGCCAGATCAACTCAAATCTAACCCACAAAGCAGTGTGTTTCTGACAACAAATATAGTGATCCATCACTTTTGATTATGAGTCAGGGAGTTTAATAAAGTGATATCCCAAAGTATTTCTTTTACAGGTATAACTGATTTGCTTAATTTACATGTAAGATTCTCCTTACTTAGAGAAAAATAGTTATAAAGGAAGCAGTAGAGAAATTCAAAGCTAATACTGATCTCTCCAATTATTTATGCTCGGTTACACTATAAAATCATTAGGAATTAGTGGTCCAAGAACTTTGCTATATTGGGCTTTAAAGAGCAAGTATTCTCAGTGCTTAACCCTGTCTGTCCACGAGAGCTGAGGGTCAGTTGCAGAAGATGTCCAGATGAGGGCCAACAGCATTACTGTCTGTGTCTTAGTTACTTAGCCATATCTAAGTAATATGGAATAAAAATGACACAGTAACAATTTTCCAATTCA
Organism: Spilogale gracilis; assembly: GCA_004023965.1. Taxonomy (NCBI): domain Eukaryota; kingdom Metazoa; phylum Chordata; class Mammalia; order Carnivora; family Mephitidae; genus Spilogale; species Spilogale gracilis. Next base: position 138,513 of record PITA01002712.1, on the reverse strand, counting down.
TTTGCTAATAAGTAAACAAACAAATTTGGGGGGCATGAGTATTTAGGGTTGCTTAATTTTTTTTAACTAAATTACCCAGTTTTAGAGTGTTCATTGATCATATATTCCCTGAATAATTTCATAAGTAGATACAGTCTTGGTTTGATTTGGAAAAAAAATAGCCTGCTTGCTCTTATCCCGTTATCTTTTCATCTATCATAGTTCTCTTACTAATATCTCATCTACTTTTAGAGTCAAATTTTACTGCATGAATCACTGATCCTGACTTTGTTTTAATGTTCTTTGCAGATTTAAATGCTTTAATTAAGTTATATCATCTGGCATATTATTGTTCTTTCTTTTGGGTCACATTCTTTGGTATTTTAGTAATCTACACCCAGCAGAGGAAAAGGCCAAAGCCCTCACTCTTCTTTCCTACTGGCCCCTGAATTAAAAAAAAATAAACAAAAAACATTACCAACTATCATGCAGAGAAGCTACTAGCACAGATTTGGAAATCCTGGAGTGACGTAGTTATATACATAGAGCCAGAGGCCCCAGTCTACAGTATTTCTACCATTGTGTTCATTTGGCCAACTTGGGCTACTACTCTGTTCTGGGAGTGATGGGTACTCTGCAAATTGAGTGCTTCTAACTTTGATTCTTTAGCACTTTTCCAAGAAGTTACATTCATACTCAGTGACACTTGCTAAACAGTTCTGGTATATCTGAGTAAATCTAAATGTCTTTCTTGAGAGGGAACATAAATAATTAGCTACTGAAATCTTCAAAGAAAGTCTTCTCTGTAAGGTCCAATAGTTGCCAAAAGAACATGTACTCCTACTCTTGGATTGAGTCTGCATCTTTCCCCCAATTTCAGAGCAAGGAGCAGAGTGCTGATTGTCATCTGACCCTTCCCATTGCCAATTTAGTAAGTAGATGTCCTCATGCATACCTATCTATCTATCACCTGACTAAGGCTTTGTCCAAGAATGTCTCATTTACCCACTAGCTACCTTATGAAGAGACAATCAATAATATACCTAAGTTTACTAACAGACAAGGTCTTGTGGTCTTTTAAATGAATCACTAGTTTCATAGAAAGAGTCTGGAAATTTTCCTTCTACTTTAATCCCCAATCCAGGCAAAGACCCCATCAAAAAGAAGAATTTCAGACCAATATCCTTGATGAACATGGATGCCAAGATCCTTAACAAGATCCTAGCTAATAGGATCCAACAGTACATTAAAATATTATCTACCATGACCAAGTGGGATTTATCCTTGGGATGTAAGGGTGGTTAGACATTCACAAATCAATCAATGTGATAGAAAAAAATCAATAACAGAAGAGAGAAGAGCCACATGGTCTTCTCAATTGATGCAGAAAAAGCATTAGACAGAATACAGCATCCATTCCTGATTAAAACTCTTCAAAGAATAGGGATAGAGGGAACATTTCTCAACCTCATAAAATCTATCTATAAAAAACCCACAGAAAATATCATTCTCAATGGGGAAAAACTGTCAGCCTTCCTGTTGAAATGAGGAACAAGACAAGGATGCCCACTCTTGCCACTATTGTTCAACAGAGTGTTAGAAGTCATCACAACAGTAATCAGACAACAAAAAGAAATAAAAGGTATAAAAATTGGCAAAGAAGAAGTCAAACTCTCTCTCTTCACTAATGACATGATACTTTATATGGAAAACCCAAAAGACTCTACCCCCAAACTAGTAGAACTCATACAACAATTCAGTAATGTGGCCACACGTGAAGATAAACTCAAAATGGATGAAAGACCGCAAAGTGAGGCAATTATCTATCAAAATCCTAGAGGAGATCATAGGCAGTAATCTCTTTGACATTGGCCACAGCAACTTTTTTTGTCACGTCTCCAAAGGCAAAGGAAACTAAAACGAAAATGAACTTTTGGGACTTTGTCAAAATAAAAAGCTTCTGCATAACAAAGGAAACAGTCAAGAAAACAAAGAGGCAAACCACGGAACGGGAAAAGATATTCACAAATGACACTGCAGACAAAGGGCTGATATCCAAGATCTATAAAGAACTCCTCAACCTCAACAACCAAAGAAATGATGATAACTGCTGGGAGCCAGCCCCAGCAAGTCAGAGTCCAGAAGGTGAGGAAGGTGTCAGTGCTTTCAAATGAGGAGACCGGACTTGAAGGGTGGTATGAGAATCTCCTGAAAACACTGATCTCAGGGCTCTTTATTTATAGCACAGTGTTACATATAAGAACAAAGAGGTTCAATTTATATCACAGAGTTTCTTTTAAGTTATGATTCTTCAATCTTGTGTGACAATAGTGCCCAAGAAGACCTCAACTATTACACACGATGTTGTGGTTAAAGTCTAATCTAAGAAATGACCAATTAGAGACAAATCATACTTTCTGCCTCCCTCTTAAATGCAAGGAGGTGAAAAAGCGATTGAGTGGTGATGAGATTTTTATTGTTTAAACTAAGTTAGTTACAATGCAGCTACCATACTACTATGATTATTTTTCTAATTATCTCAATAATCATCATGTTTTAAAAGGGTAGGGTAAAACTTGAGGCTTGACATAAGCAAGCTAAAAGTAGGAGCAGAGAAAGTTTTGATATAATTGTAGGTATAAGGAGAAAAGTGTTTTTCAAAACTAGTCAGGTAGAAAGGGAGAAAAAGGGAGAACAAGGAAAACAAAGCTGCATGGTGTCGATGACCGCAACTCTGCCTAACTCCCTCACTTTGAGGGAGGGTGGCCGTTCCGTGCCTTGCAGAGAGAAGCCATATGAATGGCTGTGCTTCTGGTCTGCAACAGATAACATCAAAAAATGGGCAGGAGACATAAAGAGGCAGTCCGCCATAGAAGACATACAAATGGCTAACAGACACATGAAAAAATGTTCATCATCACTAGCTACCAGGGAAATTCAAATCAAGACCATATTGAGATACCACCTTACACCAGTCAGAATGGCCAAAATTAATAGGACAGGAAACAACAAGTGTTGGAGAGGATGCGGAGAAAGGGGAACCTTCTTACACTGTTGGTGGGAATGCAAGTTGGTGCAGCCGCTTTGGAAAACAGAATAGAGATTCCTTTAAAAATTAAAAATAGAGCTCCCATATGATCCTGCAATTGCACTACTGGGTATTTACCCCAAAGATACAAATGTAGTGAATAAAAGGGCCATACGCACCCCGATGTTCATAGATACAATGGCCACAATCGCCAAACTGTGGAAAGAGCCAAGGTGCCCTTCAACAGATGAATGGATAAAGAAGATATGGTCCATATATACAATGGAATATTACGCCTCCATCAGAAAGGATGAATATCCAACTTTTGTAGCAATATGGAGCAGATTGGAGGAGATTATGGTGAGTGAAATAAGCCAAGCATAGAAAGTCAAATATCATATGGTTTCACTTATTTGTGGAGCATAAGGAGTAATATGGAGGACAGTAGGAGAAAGAAAGGAAACGTGAACTGGGGTAAATCAGGGAGGGGGATGAAACATGAGAGACTTTGGACTCAGAAACAATCTCAGGGTCTTTGAAGGAAAGGGGGTGGGAGGATGGGTGAGCCTGGTGGTGGGTATTGAGGGCACAAATTGTATGGAGCACCGGGTACGGGGCATAAACAATGAATCTTGGAACACTGAAAAAATAAAATAATGAAATCAATCAATCAATCAATCAACCAATCTCTGGTTGGAGCACCTGGGTGGCTCAGTTGGTTAAGTGTCTGCCTTTGGCTCAGGTCATGATCCTAGGGTGCTAGGATTGAGTCCCACATCAGACTCCTTGCTCAGTGGGGATCCTGCTTGTCCTTCTGCCTGCTGTTCCCCCGCCTGTGCTCCCTCTCAACCTCTCTTTCTCTGACAAGTAAATAAATAAAATCTTAATAAAATAAAATATAAAATAAAATAAAATAAAATAAAATAAAATAAAATAAAATAAAAATCACTGGTAAGAGAGCCAAACTTTACAGAAATTATTAAAAAAAAAAAAACCCTAGGCCACATAGAGGCCCACACAGAACTGCTCAGCTCATACTTAGTCTGTGTCCTTTCAATTAATAGATATTATCCGTTGCTATTCTGGGTACATTCCAAGAGTCATGCAGCCTCAAAATCAGAACAAACCAGCTAAATGAGAAGCTTATGGAATCCTATCATGTGAATAAGAAGAAGCTACAATTACCAAAGGTGTTCTTCAAATCCTTATTATATTATATGCTTAAACATTCATAGAGGAGGTTTGAGACACAAGTTTTATTGTTCCCAATAGGGGTGAACCCATTCACAGACTATGAATGAAAAATAATGGTAATATTGAATATTTATTGCAGGCTTACTATGTATCTGGTATTGTTATAAATGCAATATTTATAGCAACTCATTTAATCCACACAAAATCCCTTTAAAGTAAATATATTGAAGCACTAAGGAGGAAACCATTGTATAGAGAAGTTAAATATCTTTACGTGGTAGATCCACAATATGAACTAATTGGTCTGGAGCCATGCTTTTAACTACCTAGCTTAATACTACATCAAAAAAAAAAAAAAATCCCAATACTACCTAATTTTTAGTAGTTACTGGGTAGGAAAGAACCCCAGCACTCTCAGTTCTTTCTGAGTCTTAGAAATATAAGTCAAACAATTAGAGGCTGAGGTTAATGCCTTGACAGTCACATCTAGATATAAACTGATCTAAAACCATTTGGGAAACAAGACTACCAGAAACAGAGGAGAAATGAAGCATTGACAATGCTGTACTTGTCTGAATAGGAATCTCATCTAAAATACAAAGTTTAGGGGCACCTGGGTGCTCAGCTGGTTATGCATCCAACTCTTGGTTTTGGCTCAGGTCATGATCTCAGGGTCATGATCTTAGGGTCGTGACATCGAGCCCCACCTAAGGCTTTGCACTCAGAGTAGGGTCTGCTTGGGATTCTCTGCCTCTCCCTCTTCCTCTTCCCCTCACTCTGCTCACACTTGCTTATGCTCTTTCTCTCTGGAATAAATACATAAATAAAATCTTCAAGAAATAATAGAATAAAATAATAAAATAAAATACAAAAAATATATTGTATATATACACTGGACTGGGATTTTTTTAACAGCTAAAGACTCCTATGAACAAATAATTCTTTCATTGAGTTTACACATCAGAACATATACTGATTACTTTAGTTACTATCTCTTTCTGTGGCTATGAGCATGTTACTTAATCTCTCTGTGCCATAGTTTAGTCACTTATAAATCAAGGATAATAATAGTACTTATATGACAAGGTTTTAATAATTAGGTAATAATTTGGTGAGTTGATGGGCATAAAATGATTTGAAAATTACCCAACATATGGTAAATACCAGGAAAATATTGTGTTTATATCATTATTATTATTATCCAGAGCTCCCAAACATTATGTTCAGAAAAGATCAAATAAATAGCTATGATATTGTCCAAGTTTACATTTTATCCCTGATTCCATTACCTCCCCCCACACACCCCAGAGTTTACTGGTCTCTTTTTGTAGATAGAAAGGTGCCTACTGGAATTCCAGCAATCCACAGGATCTCGATTTCTTCTTATACATTCCAAGTCAACTCATTCAGATGTTTTAGATAAAAGTTTATTACTACTTGCATGCTGAATTCAGACTCAAAAGTCCAAAGGACATACAGAGCAATTAACATAGTCCTCCTATCTCACTTCCTTCATTGGCATTGTGCTCTGTCTCCATTCTTTGGGACTTCATCAAGCTATTCTACCTGCCTCTTAAGCCAGGACATTGCGTCCTTAGGGGGACATCAGGCACACAATATTATCCAAATAACTCTTGAACTAAACACTCTAACTCTCATTTTGCCTTAACCAGTAAACAAAACTTATTTCCCCTAACTCTCATATATACCAATCATGAAGTTGTTAAATTATTTCCAAGTTTTCACCCTTTCTTTATCCATAAATTTGATACTTGTAATTTTTCTTCTCAACTCTGAAACTTGACTCACTTGAAAAAAATCCTGATTCTTCAGACACAATTTTTTTTTTTTTTAATCCAAGCTAAGCTGCTTCAGGCTGCCATGAGAACAGTTCCTGCAAATTAAAGAGCTCCCAGTAACTGGACTACCCAGTTCTACTCTAGGGACAATGACCTGAGGCCAGGCATCAACCTAGTTATAAGCTATGTAGTCAGTTAAATATTGAGTGTTGAATGAATATAAAGGACATAAGATTAGCTATGCAAAAATTTTGTATGGCAAAGAATGCTGCAATATTTTCATGTCATTAATAATGCTCCTTTACAATTTATAACTTTTATCCACAAGAGACAATAAACATAAAAGAAAGGAGAAATTCTACATTAAATGCATGATGACTTTTTTTTATTTTGTAAACAATTGTCATACAAATTGAAAAAAATATTTTATGAAATTAGTGACTAATCAAAAGAATTCCCAAAGTTCTAATAATCTAAACTTTATTCTGAAACATTTGGAAACGTGATTAGGTAATGTGAATTTCCTGAATATGAAGCACAAACAATTGACTTAAAATCAACTTGGCATATTTAAATTGTATATATTCCTTGAAATATTTTATCAAACTAACAGAACATGTTTCAGGTAAATCATTATGGCCAATTTTTAAAATAAATTTTATGTTGGGAAATAATTATCTATAAATATCTCACCTTGCTGCATGATCTAGATCTTCTCAGCAAAGACATTTATAGTCAGTTTAAGAATGTTTTTATATAAGGTTACATTGCAAAAGAGTAAAGTTTAGCAATATCTTCCTCCCCTGAGATGTTCTGGAGTGATAAAGACCTCTCTGGAGGAGATTTGCTCATATTCTAGAGTAAAGATAAAGTCTCTATCTCCAGAATTAGGTGAGCAGTTCACCAAAAGTTGTATATATAATCAGAATTTTCTAATTCTAGGATTTATCCCATTATTTATTTTGCATGTTCAGGTACCACTCAACTAACTTTCAGCACATCACTCTGTGGGAACTGGAACTCAGGGAACCGGTGCTATGAAGTTAACATCTAGATGATGCTTTTGTTGTAACTAATAAACTATCTTGGTCTATGAACTAAATGTCTTGTGATTTTACATGTATTGGTGCCAACTGAACAGTTGTGTCCCCTCCCCCATCAAAAAATTATATTTTTTCTAAATATTAGGAGGTAGGACCTTTGGGAGATAAGTAGGTCATGAGGGCTCCATCCTCATGGAGCCTTCATGGAATAGGATTAGCACTCCTGTAAAAAAGAAACATGAGGGCTTTCTCTCTTTCTCTCTGACCACCACCATGTGAAAACATAATCAGAAGACTGTATCTACAAACCTGGAAGGGAGCCCTCACCAGACACCAGATCTGTTAGCATCTTTATCTTGGATTTCCTAGGCTCCAGAACAGTGAAAAATAAATTTCTACTGGTTAATCCATACAGTCTATAGTAATTTGTTATAGCAGCCCAAATTGATTAAGACAGTTCAGATAAAGTTAAGTAAAATCTCAGATCCCTTACAATTTCTGACTTAATATTATTGAGATATACATACATAAGATAAAATGAAATCATTTTAAATATAATTTGATGAGCATTGGCACATGTATATACATATGTAACCACCATGATAATCACGATATAGAATATTTCCATCACCCAAAAACATTGTCTTATGTTCATTTCCAATCAAACTCCTCCCATATTCTCAGATACAGGTAATCATTTAAATATTTTCTGAACTATGGATTGGATTGATATTTTCTAAAATTTCATATAATAGAATCATGCAGTATATAATTCTGTGTTCGGTTTATTTCACTTATGATTTTTTTTTCATTTGTGATTTCTGAGATCCAGACATGTTACTGCTCATTATAACAATGCATTCCTCATATTTATTGATTGATATTCCCAAGTATGAATATTCTACAATATATTTATGGGTTCTGCTATTGAGAAACACCAGGGCTGTTTTCCAGTTTGGAGCTACTATTATAAATCTACTATGAGTAGTTTGCAAGTCTTTGTATGGAAACACACTGTATTTCTCTTGGGCAAATATGTAGGAGTGGAATAATTACGTTGCATGGTAAGTGTGTCATTAGCTTTATATAATACTGCCAATTGTTTTCCAAATTGTGCCATTTAAAATTTCACCAACAATATATGAAAATTCCACATGCTTCATATCCTCTCTAAAACTGGTACTGTTAATGTTCCTAATTTAGCCATTCTAATGGGTGCATAGGGATGTTTCACATGCTAGATATAGTCAATTTCTATTTGACATCCATTCCTATACTCTTCTATTTCCCCTTATCCCTAAGAATGACAGGAAAGGAAAATCTAAAGCTGTTTTTCCTAAACTCCCTTATGAGTAAGCTTCTCAATATAGTTTAGATTCTTTCAATAAGATTAACATACCACATTTGGAAGGTGTCAAGGAAGTGGAGACTACCCTAGGATGATGCAGTTGGACAAACAGGCTGGAAAGTAGTTAGATTCCATGTTTTTCACTATCTTACCAGAATCATGGATATGGGGAAGCTATGACATCAAGAATTCAAGAAAGCAGTCAGATCCTAACCTCTGAGTTGTTGCTATAATAGTGTATATTCTTGAAGTCAAAAAAAGTGGTGACTTCCTGACTTTCATTTCTTTGGGCATCCAATGATTTTGAAATCACTTAATATTTTTCTTCTGGGAATGCCTACAGTACTTTCTGTTACCTGAACTCTGATTCAATAGACATTAAGAAAGAAAAAAAGTTAAAAAAAAATGTCTGTGAAATACAGGCAAGGGATTTTAAGGGGGATATTCTAAACCTCTCCACCTTAATTCTCAATGGGAATTACTTAATGTCATGTTATCACTGTAATAATTTCTTAACAAAGATCTGTTGGCCTTATATTAATGATTAATGGCCAAATATTAATGTTAGCAAATATTTATTGAGAGTTTACTATGTACCAGGCACTGTAGGAATCAGTTCAGTGCTTATTACAAACTTAGGTCCGTCATAATACGACACTGTTATCTTAAATTCATTTTAGCATTTCCTACTTTTTACCAGAAAAAGATTTAAATGTAGGTCTATCTAAAATAAATTTATTTCCACCAATTTCACTTCTACCATGTTGCCTCTCTGACAAAATTTGTGACTAATTATCATTTTCTACCTCACTGGAAAAATAGATATTCACTCTCTCAAGTCCTTGGTCTTATCTACAAACTTACCCACTTCTAACTTCCTTTCTTATTTTCAGGGCTGTAGTGGAAATTATCATTTTCTCCTTCTACTTAAGAAAAAAACTTATTAGAAATACTATACAATCTAGCAATCTCTCTTCTGAGTATATATCCAAAGGAAATGAAATTAGTACCTCAAAGAGATATCTGCACACGCCTGTCCACATCAGCACTATTCACAAAACCAAGATAAATGACCTAAATGCCTCTTGATAGATGAATGGATAAAAAAAAATTGTGCAACATACAATGCAATATTATTCAGCCTTAAAAAAAGGATATCTTGCCATATGCAACAACATGGATGAAGCTGGAGGACATTATGCTAAGTGAAATAGCACAGAAAGAAAAATACTGCATGATTCATTATACCTGAAATCTAAAAAAAAAGTTGATTCACAGATACAGAAGCAGAAATAGAAAGGTGGGAGAAATGAGAGATATTGGTCAAAGGGTGCAAAATTGCAGTTGTGTAGGATAAATAAGTTCTAGAGAGCTAATGTACAGCATGATGAATATTGTTAATATCACTCTATTGTATACTAGAAAATTGCTTAGATTTCAGATGCTTTCACCAAAAAATGTTTACGTGAGAAGTGAATCTACTAATTAGCTTGACTGCAGTATTCGTTTCACTATATATGTATACCAAAACATGATGTTGCATACTTTAAATGTATACTTTTCACTTATAATGTCCCTATTAATCATATACGATTAAGTGAGAGACCCAAAACTCAAAACAACAGTGATAATATAAAGTTGATATATATTTCTTTACTATGTTGAGTTTGGATGTAAGAACTTCAGAACTGACCAGGAGGCTTCACAGAAATATTGGAACTCAGACTCCTTCAATCCTGCTATTCCACGGGATTGAGCATAAAGCTTTCGCTTTATGGTTGAAGACAGTGGCTCAAACTCCAACCGTCTTATCTATATACTAACCAGCAGGAAAAAGGAAGGGCTAAAAAGTAAAATGGTATCCTCCTCATTCTAAGCATATATACTAAAAATTGCACACACATCTCTGCTTAGAGTCTATTAGCCCACAAAGTAGCAATCTTTAATTGCAAGGTGGCTAAGAAATACAATTTTTTTTTCTTGAAGTCACAATTCCAGCTAAAAATTTGATTCTCTTAATAAGTAACAATTGGAAACTGGTTCTTGAAGAACAACTAGTGAAAACATCCGCACACTTGATCTCTTTTCTATAGTCCATCTTACCTTGTAAGAGATTCATTCTATAAAATATACAAATCCATCATACAATATAAAGTGTTTGATAACCTGTGTCATATTTAACTCTTGTCTCAGTTTCTGCCACCATCGTTTCAAATCTCAAATTCTCCCTCACCTCCAGACACTTGGTAATCCATTGTTTTTGCAAAACTCTGTGTGGGTCACTGAAGGCTCAATCAGATCAGCTGTGCTGTAGATAAGAACCACTACAAATAATCCTGAATAAAGAGCTTATGGGAATTCAACTCTATGCAGGAATGGATGTGGTGAAGAAGTCTATTCAAAGCTATTTTCTTTGAGTCTGAGGATGAGCCCAAAGAGGTATGACTCTTCAGTCTTTCTGACTATAAAGGTCAGAAAGAAAAGCTGAATGTGGAGGAAAACAATGAGAACCCAGAACCATGAGGATGAGTTGGAACTTGCACCTGTCCCTAGCCTCTATCACCTTCAGTGCTAGGATTGCCCTGCAGGAAAAGCTACCTCTCTTGGGTATAGATCTGTTCACATGCCCAGCACAGGATTCAGAGAACCCATGGGAGAAAATCTAGCAGGGGAGAAAGGAGCTCCATGCCTGCTTGTTGACCCTTGCCAACAAAGTAAGCCAACACTGCCATGTGCTCAGTGCCCCAGGCCAACCTCTGGAACATAAACCACTATCACTGCTCCCTCACTTCTGCCTGCCACATCACATGCAAATTCATCTTGCTGTCATCCATAATCCAGAACAATGCTGGGAAGTGGATGTTTGGAAAGGTAGTTAGAACTCAGCTTACTTGGCACAGAATAAACCTGTCTGTGTTACTTGGGTCTCATTTTTAAAACATACTTCTTCAACTCCTAAGACCAGGCTAACTATGAAAATGTGGCTCCGTGGTACTACTCTTATTTTCTTCAGTCATATGGAGGGTTTTATGGGCTTTGGGTTTTTTATTTATTTGGTTTTTTTTATTGATCATGTCTGTCCCCACAAAATGAAAAAATAAAACTTTTCAGTCTGGAAAAAGGCACAGATAGGTTTTTCACTGAAAAAAAAAAAAAGGTTTTGAAATAGTCCCTTCAAAGTTAAAGATTTTCTTCCTCTTCCACTAGAACCGTTTTTTGAATTTATGGAATTGATTTCATTGAATGGTTTTGCTTGCACAATTTTAAGAAATAACTTTGGCAGTTTCTATGTACACAGAAGCTTTTCTTTTCAGGATGTAACTTCTGTGAAGTAAAACAGTAAAATGGAGGCCAATGTGGTGAGTTATTTGTGAATCTCAACCTAGCCCAAAGGCCTCAGATGTTCGTTATGCACTCGATTTTTATCTTTCCTCACACATCTTTACTGAATAAATAACTGTTGTAAGCTATGCAGTATTTTCTTTAAATTTTTTAAAAATTCCTATCTTTAGATTTAATAGGATTAGAAGGTATGAACAAATACGTCAAGATAATCACCAAGTTCTTTTTGTCAGGGTGCCTTTTCTATACCTATAGAGAAATTATTTCCAATGAAAGGAAAAACACAAAGGACAGAAAGTATACCTCTTACATAAAATTAAATTTTCAGGACACCTGGGTGGCTCAGAGGGTTAAACCTCTGCCTTCGACTCAGGTCATGATCTCGAGGTCCTGGGATTGAGGCTGGCATGGGGCTCTCTGCTCGGCAAGGAGCCTGCTTCCTTTGCTCTCCCTGCCTGCTTCTCTGCCTACTTGTGATCTCTCTCAGTCAAATAAATAAATTAAATCTTTTTAAAAAATTAAATTTTCAAAGTTGTTCCCAACACATCTGTTTTCTCCCTACAGAAGTCTCTGTACCAAGTTGAACGTAACTATAAGTAAAATGATTTGTTAGGTTGACAGGCTATAAAGTCAGGATCATGAGAATATACAAAGTATTAAATCTGAAATACAATTTAGTTTTTCTCTGGAAAATTTTTGTCATTTTTTTCTGACTTGCCTTTCAGAAGTTTTTCAATGTATCAAAATATTAGTTGATTTTAAATATTAAGTTAACAAAAAACTTGCCTCTTTCAACTATGCCTCTCCTTTCATTAAATGTGAACAGCCCCTGTTTTTTCATGCTGGCCACATACTGAGCAAAGTGCCTTTATGCTAATTTGGAATCACCTGATCCTATGCTTAGCGATAACTTAATATCAAGATGGTTTTTCATTTTTGAAAAATGAACTGTGATTTTTAATAAAAATAAATTGAGGATTATTTATTATATTTGACATGCTACTGAGCTAGCAAGGACAACATTTAGTGATGTCCCCAGATAAAGATTTATGTAATATTCTTTAAAAATAGGAGTCCCTGTTGAAATCTTAGGACTTGGTACTATTTGTGATTGTTAGTTTTGCCTGTACCTCTGCAAAATGGTAAGAAGTGAATCAGCTCATTAAAGATCTGTAAGCCAACTGAAATTCAGAAAGGCTATTAATGGTAATTAATTAAATTCTACTTTTTTTTCTTAGTGTATCAGTACATTGACTAAGATGCAAAACTGGAACAATCAGCTTACTGTACTTTTTAAGTCAACAAAATATTCTATCAGATTTAAAATAAATAAAAACTGATTTTAAAAATATAAACAAAATGAAACATGTAAGTATTTATTCTTTCTCAACAGACAGTATTGCTTTTAAAATCCAATACATAAAGGCAGGGCACTGGGCTGCCCCACCGATCTGTCTCTTGTTTCAACTATGTCTGGACCGAGCAGACCCAGGACTCCCCTTCTACTAGCCTGAGACTACCCTCCCACCTTTTTTCCAGTCACATTCTTCAGAGCTATCTTCTTGGCTACCCTCTGCCTCCATGACCAGCCAACACCCTATTCTGAGCTTAACTCCTCACTACCATCAACCATGATCTCCCAGATTTTTCAGAATTATGCCACCATGAGGAGGCTGCCATCAGCTGCCTGGTCCACGTGCATCTGCGGGCTTCCTACACCTACCTCTCTGGGCTTCTATTTCCACCAGGAGGATGTGGTTCTGGAGGGTGTGGGCCCCTTTTTTCTCCAGCTGGCTGAGGAGAAATGTGTCTGCTCTTGAAGACATAAAACCAGTTCAGCCTACACACCCTCTTCCATGTGCAGAAGCCATCCTGAGATAAGTAACATAAAACCCTGGGTGCCATGGAAGCTGCCCTGGTTCTGGAGAACCTGAATGAGGCCTTTTGGGATTTGCAAGCCTTGAGTTCAGCCCTCCCACACACCAATCTCTGTGACTTCCTGGCAAACCACTTCCTAGAGGAGCTGGTGAAGCTCATCAAGAAACTGGGTGACCACCTGGCTGGTCTCTGTAAGCTGGCTGGGCTGCTCAAGGATTTCTCTAAAAGGCTCACCTTCAAGCATAACTAGAAGCCTCTGAAACCCAGCAGTCTTGCAGGGGCCCCTCTGGCATCCGCCTGATGTCAGGGCTTGTGCCTGAGCTTCTCCTTGAAGCCATTAAGCAGCATTTTAACCACCTTGGAGCCCTCTCTCAAGCCCTGGACCAAATGGAAATAATAAAGCCTTTTGGACCCAAGAAATAAATATATAAATAAACAAAATTTAAAAATAACAAAATAATAAAAATTTAAAAATAATAAAAATCTGATGGGAAAAGTATTTTTCTGTCTTTGTTTTGAATTACCAATTAAAAGCTCACATTCCTAAAAGAAGAAACACTAATATGGAAAAAAAAAAAAACAAACCTCTAGACATGAATTAATCTGGTTGTTAAATTAGAGAAAACCATCGAGGGAGGCCTAGGCTGTGTGCATCCCTCTAAATATATCTTCTAAATGGATTTCGTCCACAAGTGAGAATTCCCAAATATCCAGACATTGTCAGAAAAGGACAGATAAATGGAAATACCCAAAGTTAAGTAAGAAAGACAATCTTTCCATCTTTTCTTTTTGTGGTGATATGCTACTCAATATATGCCAAGAGCTATAATGCTGTACATGGGACAGAATCATTACCTACATCCTGCCACAGCATTTAGGAAAGCTTTAAGGATAAAGCAGAATTTGAAAGGGGAAAAGAGGTATAGGTTGGGATCAAGAGAAAGGGAGGGACAAGAGGATCACACATTTAGCAGGAAAGGAAGGGCCAAATGAATGGGACTATATGAATTATTACCATGTTATTATGTATTAAAGGCCATACAACATAATATTATTTATTCTGCTAAACCAAAACCATCTTAAAAGGGTTTCCAACCTACAAGGAAGTCTCAGTGTAACAGATTTAAAATAGAAAGAATCCATAGTTCCTTTACAAGGCCAAGGTTTTAGTGTACCAGGTGAAAAAAATAAATAAATAAATAAAGCCTAAAGGGAGGATGCCAACTAGCCCAGAGAGAAACCAGTCAGATCACCCACATGTGGTCATTGGATTTGATTGGTGAAATCTGAGTTCAAAAAGTGCTATGTATTTTATTATGTTATGTAGGTGATCACAGCACCTTGAGACCAGATTAATTTTACCAAAAGTTTCTTTCTTTACCGCTCAAATTAAATCAATGATAGTGGATGGGGAAGCTGCTGAGCATACCCATATGTCCTGTTCTCTCTGCAGGCTAGTCAATAAGCAGAAACACTTTGTAAACCCACCTGGAATGCTGTCAATAAGGAAGAGTGCTGCTATATCTGGTAAAGGATGGAAATTATCCTTGTTCTTCAGGAACCTCTGTATTAGAAACTTCTACAGAAACTTATAAATTTCTCCACTGGATCTATATTCCTTAATCACTAGGGAGATTCTTTTCTTTCTTTCTTTCTTTTTTTTCTTTCTTTCTTTCTTTCTTTCTTTCTTTCTTTCTTTCTTTCTTTCTTTCTTTCTTCTTTCTTTCGATTTTATTTATGTAATAGAGAGAGAAAGGGAAAGAGAATGACATGCAAGTCCGTGTTGAACATAGAGCCCCACATAGGACTTGATCTCAAGACAGTGAGATCATGACCTGAGTTGAAATCAAGAATCAGTTGCTTAACTGACTGAGCCACCCAGGCACCCCAGCCTCTAGGGAGTTTCTTGAAGTCATGGTCATAGCTACTACAAATGAGTATTCCACAGATGTCTAATAGCAGGACTTGCACACACCAAAAAATGGTGTGTGTTGACTGAATGGATGAACAAAGGAATCTTCTGGCCTAGGTTGTGTTCATTTGACTTAAAGCATAATGATGTGAAAGACTTGCATAATGAGTAAAAACAATACTCTTCCTTTTATTCTGCCCTAGGGACAATGCCAAGACTAAGACTGCCTTGAGCCTACCTGTTTGGCCATATGTGCTGGCTTCAAATCACATCCTACAAACTCTCAGAACAGTAAGAGTCTGCATCCTACTAGGAACGTTGAAGGAGATAAAAATCATTCCACAACTAAGGAAAAGTTTCAGTGGGTGGCTCTATTTTAGATAAATAAGGAAATTAAGATGGAAGGGATACATTTATGTTTACAGATTTTTTAATGCCTGAGTGAAGAGTCCAGAACATTCCTTGTTTTTTTATGAAGCCATCCTGACATC
This sequence comes from Spilogale gracilis, assembly GCA_004023965.1. Taxonomy (NCBI): domain Eukaryota; kingdom Metazoa; phylum Chordata; class Mammalia; order Carnivora; family Mephitidae; genus Spilogale; species Spilogale gracilis. The sequence goes on along the minus strand of PITA01002712.1, from coordinate 122,499 downwards.
AATTGTGCTATACTCAACAAATGTCAAATTTCATTTCAGAGAAGATATACAAACTACCATGGAATATAACATAGTAATGAAATATAAAACAGCAACAAAAAAGAGGTAGCACAAAATCATGAAAAGCTTAATTAAGGAAATAGGACTGGGTTAAGACTTGAAAAGTAAGTCATATATGAGTGAGCTGGGATAGGGATGATTTTTCCATGTAAATAAAACCATCTTTAAAAAACAAAGTTTGGCATTTGCTTCATTATACATGCTTCTAATAGTTTCTTCAGTCCCATTCCAGAAATTGAATCTTTACTATTCCTGCATCCTCACTTTTATGCCCCATCCATGTTGGGGGGTTAAAAAACCTCTTTCTCCTGATACCCTTCAGTTCTAAGGTGCATCAGAAAGTTTTCAAACTATGTTGTAAGCTGGTATTTCAAAGCTAAACAGGACCTCAGAGATAATACAGCTTAATGTCTTTATTTCAAAAAGGAAGAAAGAAAGGTCTAGAGATAAAAGGTGACTTTTTCCAAATCATATAATTGTTAGTGGCAATTCAGTCAAGAACATAAGTATCTAAAATCCATTTGGTGGAAATGTATAACACTGACTGTTCAGAATCCAGTGCTTCCTATCTCCCAAGATCAAAGAAGACTCAATGTGTTGGCTTGTACCTTCCTTGTCTCTTACTAAAGATCATTGTTGATATGAAACAGAGCAGAGGCTGAACTGGAGCCCTCTCAATTCTGCCTGCAAAATCCAGCAGTCCTGGAGAGCTGAAACCCAGTGCCTCTTGAGTAGCTTTTCTTGCAGGAATGTGGAGAAGCAAAAAGCTAACCAAGGGAGGGCCTGGACTACAAAGATTGGTGAAGGCCACATCTAACCAGTCTGCACCAAGATGGACCCCAGGACTGACGTTATACTGACTTTTTCCTTCATTATAATACTAAAAATTATGCCAAGGGTGGAGATATAACATGCAAATGAGACACACATTGCATATTCTATTCACTATACCTGTGCACCCAACTTCTTACATCTCCACCTGTCCTACACACCCCAATGTCATTGCTTTCCTACCTTGCTTAGTCTTCTTCAAGCATTCTCTGCTGGCCTTTGTTTTGAGAGCCATCATGAAGCACCTTTTTCTTTATTCTGTCTCCCTTGTACTAGAGCATAAGCCTCAAAAAACCTTGCCTGGAAATTCTCTTTTGGTCCCAGTCAGTTTCTACTCCTTGGAGAGCCCAAGGACGAGAGCAGGTAACAATTATACTCTGATAAATTAGTGGTATTATTATTATGTGGTACATACCAATTGTCTCTTTTCTAAACTCTGGCAATCTTCTATCAGTATTCAAGAATGAAACTTACAAATGTCTGGAGGTTTTAATGTATGTTTTTCAATACTGATGTGACTTCTATTGTTCCCCTATATCAGTTGTGTAGATTGATACTTCAGGCATAGACTCTGGTCTCCTTATTTGTTATATCTAAGAATTAACTATACTATTTAATTATCTTTATCCATCTGTAATTTTCCCATGCAATTACCTGAAGAATTTTTGTTTATTACTTTTGTCTTATTCTGAAATTCTTAAAATATATATAACTTATTGGCTAAGCTTTGTATAATGTTCACTTTATTCCTTACCTGTGCTGGTCATATTAATTTACATTTTCTTCTCCTAGTCCTGGAATATTACTATTTCTCCACTGTACCTGAATTGAATACTATATGGATTAAGCAGAAAATAATATATTTGTCTACAGAAGATCTACTGAAAAGTTTTCATATTACTCATCCTTACAAAGGCATGCCAAATTAATTATGAAAATAATTGGTGATTGTGTTTCTATACTAGAGCTGCATTAACTCTAGCAAGGCATGGTCTTGTTCAACAATGAGAATAGCCCTATTCCAAGGAACTTCAGAGGTAACATGACTATGTTCTAGTAAACATCACATAAACCAGATATTAATCCCAACCAAGACAAAAGCTCGCACTATTTTCTACATATTAAAAAATTGTATTTGGGGAAATGATCCAAGTACTCATATAATCTATAATTTTTGGAAAAGCTTTGAGGAAAAAGATAGACTTTATATAAGAAGGAAAAGAAGTCATAGAGATTGCCTTTCTGGTATGACAGAGATAGCCATATACATATATTAAAACACAAGAAAGCTAAAAATCTCCAACCCCATTTTTATTTAAAGTTTAGAGATATTTTATGAGTGATCCAGTGGTCAACTGAAGCTCACCTAGAGTTCACCTCTTCATTTTAGTATTAATTGAAGTCCCCAGTCTCTTATCTACAATTCTGATATCCAAAATCTCAGAAAATTGGAAAAAATCTGTAATTTATTTTGAGATACTCTGAACACATATGCAGTCTGAATTCATTTAACCTGCCTCACACTGATATAAAGTAATTTATAATGTTTATTTGTCCTACCTAGTATGAATATTCACAGATATCCTCACAGAAATATTTTATTAACATGTTTGATTATCCAATGCCACTACTTCTCCTGTTGGTATTATTAATAGACTACAATTATTCTTCTAAAATCAAAGTATATTTGAATTCAAAACACATCTGGCAATAGGACATACATTAATATTATTAATTTATAAAACAATATATAGTTATCCAATCATTTTTACATGTCTGATGCTCTATCCTCTTGAAAACGTTAAAAGTCATATATTTTCAGATTAAGAAACTAGATACAGGATAGCTTTGTGATTATAAAGCTAGTAATAGCCAGACTTTGAATCTATGACTGAATTAAAGTTCAGTCATTTAATTTAACTTAATGAGTGCCTACTATGGACTATCTACTGCATGCTCGGGTTCTCTCCACTTTCCCAAATCTGACTCATTATCTGAAGTTGCTTAGTATTTGAGGAAAAAAGCTATTCACAGAGTTTAAGGAAAAGTTTCTAACTTTGACGAATCTCAGTGATTATTAAAAGTGGGCTTAAGTATAAATGAAGCTGGTGATCTTCCCATTTTGTCATGCAAATGTTGATTCTCATACATTGTCTACTATTCAAGCAATCTGACTACCTATCAAAATCTCTCTTCATTATGAATATTTATAATGTTTTTAGTTGGCAAACAAACCAAATCCTAAAAAGAAATAATTTTCCAATTCTGAAATAAATATATGATTAATTTTAGGAAAGTTCTGTGTAGTCTGTCTCTGTAACTCTATCTTAAATTTTTCTCATGTTTCCATCTAAGACAGACATTGTATTTCAAAGTATGAAAGTTCATTTTGTTGGCTCCTATAATTTTTTTCTTTTCTTTTAATGAAAAGTATAAGCCACTTAAGCTGGGCACTTCTGTGTAATGGCCTCTTAGCAGTGAGTTGATCTATTCTCTAAAGACAGCAAGACAGTTATCTAGAGCAAGTGTCCCCCTAACATCTATGCAGTGTTCCCCCCTTCTTGTTCCACAAGTATATGAAGACTAGCTGACTGCTCTCAGATAGCTCTGCATCTCCATCACAGAATTACTGAGTACCTGTGGACAACACTGACCTTAATGACCTTATCAACAGAAGCCCAAAGAAGAGGTGAGTCTTAAATTGGTCACATAAATAAGTTAGCAAGTAGAACCATCTGAATGAGACAAAAACACTCAAGCCAAGAACTTTTTGAAATAAAAGCAATTGTCTTCTAAACTCAAACTATTGACTAGAGTGGGGTGGGGAGAGGCACTAAGAATGGGCATTTAGTAGGGTACTTTGGGGAGTCCTAGGGCTAAAGATAAGAAAAACATTCCTACTTATCTTTTTTTTTTTTTTTTGCTTTTTTTCTGAGAAGCCTGTTGAAATAAAAAGCAGAATGCAGAAATAGAAAAATTTAAAAATGCCACATTCTTAATGAGCTGACTATATTAACTAACATATGGATGAGAAAAAATTGGATTAAACATGGGATGGGTTTAGAAACAACCAAGCAAAGCTAGAAAGCAAGGACTACAAACCATGAGCTCATGTATAAGTTCTTCAAAAATATGTTTTTTCAACTGCTTATGAATATATTTGGAGGGGGCAGATTCTTTAATCTTAATCAGTGTTTTTATATTTATCTACTTATTTTATCTATATGTACCTAAATGTACATATCTGACCCCCAAAGCATTTGAATCCGTTTCCTGAGTAGTACAGTTGGTATTTATAAAGAACTTGAAAGTGAATGGAGAGATTGATGAAGATAGTATTTCAAGGAGTGTTAGAATCATAAAATATTTGTGGATGACAGAAAAGCCTTGCAGATACATAGTGGCATGATGTACATAATAGAGGGCACTGGAGGAGAATGGAACACATAGAAATGGAAGCAGAAACCAATCAGTGAAGAAAGGTCCCCAGATAAAGAGCCACCTCCTCGTGGAGCAGCTTCCCCATGTACACTGGGAAATTCCTCTGATCTGAATCTCTATCATGTAAGCTTCCTTTTGCTTTTTCTCACTGCCTTCGCAGCCTTTTCAGGACTTTTAGCTTGTCAGGTGTTAATACTCTGCACTGCTAGTTCCCTTTTCTTTCTCATTCTACTTATTCTGAGCTTGCTCTTTGGGAAGACTTTCACCTCTTTCTAGGTAAAATCATGCTGAAAAGTAGAACATACTTAGAAATAAATGATCATGAAAATGTTTTGTGTTGGGGCGCCTGGGTGGCTCAGGTGGTTAAGCGACTGCCTTCAGCTCAGGTCATGATCCTAGAGTCCCAGGATAGAGCCCTGCATCTGGCTCGGCAGGAAGCCTGCTTCTCCCTCTCTCACTTCCCCTGCTTGTGTTCCCTCTCTCGCTGTGTTTCTCTCTGTCAAATAAAAAAAAAAAATATTTTTAAAAAAATGTTTCGTGTCAAAACTAGTGATCTGGGGCGCCTGGGTGGCTCAGTTGGTTAAGCGACTGCCTTCGGCTCAGGTCATGGTCCTGGAGACCCGGGATTGAGCCCCGCATCGGGCTCCCTGCTCGGCGGGAAGCCTGCTTCTCCCTCTCTCACTCCCCCTGCTTGTGTTCCCTCTCTGGCTGTGTTTCTCTCTGTCAAATAAATAAAATCTTAAAAAAAAAAAAAAAAAAAAAACTAGTGATCTGATGCTTAATTGGGACTTAGAAAATTAAATTTGAGTCTTTATGTCAGAATATGACAAAGATAAAACTTACATTGTGAAGAATCCAGCTTGAGAACTTTGAAATTGGATGACATAATAATAAAGGGAAAGGAAAGAAAAGAGGTATTAAATATTAATGAAATATTTTTACCAGGTGCATTACATTCTGAATTTCCATATCATTCTAATGAATTAAAATTGCTATCAATATATGACATATATAACCTTAGAGATACATAAACTCTAGAGAGTTGAATCCACTTACATTTATTGTGATTGTAATAAATGTGAATTCTATCATCCATTCCACTTTGTACTATTTGTCCTGCTGTCTTTCCTTATTGCCTTCCTTTGGAATTTGCATTTTTTCCACTTCATTCTATTTTTCCTTTGTATTGCTTTATAAGTTATTCACTCTATTTCTATACTTTTAAAAGTTTTCCCCACAAATTTAATATGTACCTTTCACTTAACAAAGTCTAGATTTAGTCAACGTGTTTATTGTCTTCCTAAATGAAACAAAGATTTTAATTGCTTTAATTTCTATTACCTTATCCTTGAATCCGTAAGTTCTGTTCAGTGTTTGTACCATTTTGTAAAAGAAGATTAGGTATTCTTGTATTTTTCATACAGTCAGCACACATTTAGATTTTACAATAAGCATGTCATATTTGAACCAGTCCCTGGTATTCTGCCTTGTGCCTGGTCACATGACCGCCATGAAGCTGGGAATTCAACCTCACACAAATCACCTACATCAAGATAGGGGTAGGGATGTTTTCACCAGAAAGAAAAATCACCTAGATGCTGATAGCGGAGAAAAGGGCGAATGGATTCTGGGCAGGCAAATGGAGCAGATGTCCACTGCAGATGGCCTGGCAGAGCTGATCAGAAGCCCCTCTTGCTGACATTCTGTACACTGTGCCTGGATTTAACTGGAGCTGCTCTGTCACTTCCTACAGTAAGCACCCAGGGCGTTTTAATTTAGGGGAGTTTTACAGGATGGGAAAATGAGACCATTTTGAAATGACTAAGTAGAGGTAACTAGCCCAAGTGGGAGCATTATAACCACAGTTCCAACAATTTCATGAATATCAAAACAAATGGCAGAGTAAAGAAATGTTCTGGAGGAGATTCATCAGGTCAGCAATCCGTCCTGGTGTAGGCTGACTTAATCAGCTAGTGCCACCAGAGAGGAAATAACAATGGGGCCATTCTTGAACAAAATAACAGAGAATTACAATTGTCTAGAAAGCCCTCCAACCTGGTAATCCTGAAGTGTCTCTAGTGAATGTCTCAAGTAATAGCCCAGCAGGCTATGGGAAAGGGCTGTTTACCTCCCTAGGCTCTGAGCCTTGTTTCTCAGCAGTTCTGCCTGTGGGAGCTTTGCTTGTAAGGTTTGCCTGAAGAAGTAAGGTAATGTGATTTTGAATGTGCTGAAACACATATTCATTAGAGAGAAATAAAATTGTCTGAATTTTTTTTAATGGGTATTTTCAGAAACTTTAAGATGTTTAGCCATTGCCCAGCACTGGCTGCTCACTGCACTGCCAAGGAGCCATTAGGGAAATGATTTAAGCACTTTTGGGTAATGAAGGTTTTCGTGTCTATTAGTGTGCTTCTAATTGCATATTTAAAGACTGGGGTTACTTGGAGTGATGATGTTACATACCCAATGACCAAGAAAAGAGCAATAGAGACAGCATGGTCTATTGGATTAAAAACCCACAAAGCTCTACCATCCACCCCCTGCTACCAATAGAAACTTGCTCAGCTGCGTTGTGCCAGAACTCCTCCATCTGTAGGAAGGCATAAATCACTGGTAACATAATGACAATAGTAATGTCATACATGGGATGTAGACATATTATATAGATATATACATATTTATTATTTATAGCACCCTTATGTGACTACATCAAATATGAAAATGGAATAGGAAAAAATATGTGCTACTTGGTAACGTGGGTTAAGAATGGAAGTATGAAGCATGATTATTAAAGGAAATGAAACATTCTACTGCTATGAGAGAAAGGAATTGGGAAGATAAATTATGGCCATCTCATGGACAAGCCTAGAATTAAAACGTCCCAAAATTCAAACATGGAGTTCTAAAGGGAACTCGCTGTGCAGGTTGTCTGAGTCAATGAATTTGTCATTGTAGATATACTCACTGCATAAAGTGTGAGCCCTTTTCAAAAAGGGAGCTGAAAATACAATGATTGTGGCTTACCTGGTTCATGCAATGGCACTCTCACCTGACACTCCACCTGCTGCTCTCATTGGCCTTTCTTAATGGTTCTCCATTCTGCTGCCTCATCTTACGAGCTTAGGATTTTCTTGGAATTCCATTCTCAGGTCACTTTTCATACTGCTCTACACTCGTTCTTTGAGGCAGTGCCATTTCCCATGCTTTCCAATCCAGCTCTACGCTAATAGTATCCTAGGTGAATACTCCAGATCCTTTTTGCCAGTTGCCCACTTGAACCACCACCATACTTCACATTTCATCTGCATTTGATGAATCTCATTATTTTCTTCCCTTCTTCCTCCTCCTAATTTATTCTTCCTCTAATTACTAATTTATTAAATAACAGTTCACTCAAGCCAAATACTACTTCTCTACACACTCTATTCACTTGCAAGGTCTAGAAGTCATATATTCTGCTCAGATCAAAACACATGCTCCCCCATCTTTACTGCAAATGCCTTAGATAAGAATCTAATTGCCTCTCCACCTATGATCTTTCTCTCCAACCCATATCTGTTTCCTAAATTGCAAATCTATGCCCTTGCCATTTGATAACTACAGAAAAAAAACACACAACTCTTTTAAAGAGCATCCTGTGCATCTCCATGTGGCCTATCTCTATCCTTAACACATCACCTAATTCTTCGGATAAACTTTGCTCTAACCCTGAGCACAGCATGCTGGTCCATGTAGCCATGACGCTATTCCTCGTGCACTCAGATGCCTTCCCTCCAACCTTCTCCTGGAAGAAAGCTTAACCATTGTTTAATATCCACATTAACTAACATCTCCTTTCATATTACGCCACAAATGATTGCTTGCTGCTCCCTGCTACATTCACTTTCATAGTCACTGTGACTAGTTATCATGTAGCAGTGAAACTATATGCTGGCTTCTCCCATTTCCTCTTCTACTTCAAGCTCCTCAGTGGTAAGGATAGATTTTCTTCATCCTCTATGCATGGTCCCTCTCACTCAGCACTGGGGGATGGGATATTAAATAAGAAGAAAGGGAGTTTGGTCTAACACATGACCAGAATAAATTGAAGTAAATCATATAACATAGGTTTATGTCCAAAAATCATTAACTATCTTATTGATCCTGAAAAATGACCTTTATACTTCTCTCAGCACCAGTTTCTTCATCTTTCAAAAAAGGGAATTGGAGTAGGTGTCTAACAAGTTTTTTCTCAGCACTTCTACCCTACACATCCATAATTCAGTGATTCAGAGTTGAGGTTTTATGCCTACATTTTTAAAAGTTTTATAGAAATTTACCACATTCACTCATGAGAAGACAATATTGGAGTCAGTGGTCTGACAAATATTAAAATATTTTACAGAGTTTTAACAATGTAAACAGTGTAATCTTGCCATAGCACTAGACAAATAGATTGCTGAAAAAAATAAGAGAACTCAAAATTGGTCTATGTGCACCTGGTAATGAATAACAGAATAAGATTCACTAAGCAGTGGTTAAAGAATAAGCTAGTTAAAATATGTTAGTAGGAAAATTGATCACCCATATGGAAATATATGGTTACAGTACAACATATCCAAAAATATATTCCAGATGAATTAATGGCCTAAAATATAAGAGGTAAAATTTTTTAATGATTAGAAAATAATATACCTTTCTAATGCTTATATATATAGTGCTTGCTATATTTAGAAACGCAAGTGCTATACAAATATTAATTCTATCAATAGCCCTATTAGAGAGGGAAATCCAATTATTATTTTTATTATTCTTCAATTTACAGAAAAGGTAATTATGGAACAAAGAGGTTAATAAACTTACTGAAGGGTCACAGATAATAAGGGACTGACTCAGGATTCAAATTTAAGCAAACTTTTTGCCTCAGAAACTGAGCTCTTAAGCACACTGTCAGCAATGAGAGAAAGAAGGCTTTATTTTTTTTAAGTTTCTTTTTTTGATATACACTATTTTATTTTTTCAGTGTTCCAAGATTCATTGTTTATGCCCCACACCCAGTGCTCCCTGCAATGCGTGCCCTCAGTACCCACCACCAGGCTCTCGTTCCCCCACCTCCCCATGACCCTCATTTCGTTTCTGAGTCCGAAGGCTTTCTTTAAAAAGAACTGAAAAACACAATAGCATAGACAAAGACATACAAATATAACTAAAAACTTTCTTTAACAAGCAGTCATTTTCACATTTTGAAACAAATCAGACCTGAAGAAGATACTTACCTCATAAATGACATAAATAATTGTTCTAACCCTACATGTAAAAAGAAAAAAAAAAGAAATCACCCCCAAAAAAGTACAAACAGTATATGAACCTACCACTTTAAAAACTAATTCAGATTCTAATAAGTAAATGAAAAGATACTGAATCTTACTGATAGCCACGCAATTGAAAATTAAAACAAGGAGATAATATTTTGCCCATTGGACTGGAAATAAGTCCCTAATATCAGATATTTACAGATATGCCCTCTAAGATGGAAACTGATCAACCAACTTGGAAACCAATCAGGTAACACATAAAAAAGTTCAAAACGTGATTACTATTTTTTTTAAAAAAGTGACCTGCTAACAGTTCCTCTTGTATCTACTCCTAGGGAGATCACTAGCACATAAAATGATGAAATATGTACATGGATATTCACTGCCACAGTTTGTAATAGTAAAATATTGTAAACAATCTAAGCATCTATCAGAAGAGGATTGGGTAAATAAAAGGTGGTATGTACATACAAGTAAATAAATGAGTAAAAGAAATGAGCCAGTTTAACATAGATAAATCTAAAAAAAATTTTTTAATAAAAACAAGAGTTGCTCAGTAGTGCAAAACAGAATACAGTTTATGAAAATGTATAAACAACATGGAACAATATTATAAATTCCCTATGCATACATATATGTGATTTATAAAGTTTCTTTTTAAAGGAATAAAATAGGGGCACCTGAATGGTAAAGGGGGTTAGGTGACGGACTCTTCATTTTGGCTCAGGTCATGATCTCAGCGTTGTGATCTCAGGGTCCTGAGATCAAGCCCCTCAGGCTCCACATGGAATCTGCTCAAGACTCTCTCTCCTTCTGCCTCTTCCCCCTGCACATGCATGCATTCTCTCTCTCAAATAAAAAAATAAATCTTTTTTTTTTTAAAGATTTTATTTATTTGACAGAGAGAAACACAGCCAGAGAGGGAACACAAGAAGGGGGAGTGAGAGAGGGAGAAACAGGCTTCCTGCCGAGCAGGGAGCCTGATGTGGGACTCGATCCCAGGTCTCCAGGATCATGACCTGAGCCGAAGGCAGTCGCTCAACCAACTGAGCCACCCAGGCGCCCCCAAAAATAAATCTTTTAAAGGAGGGAATAAAATAATATACCCCAAAGTTACGATATGGTTACATCCGAAGAAAAGAGAAGTGGGTAGGTGGAAGCTGGTCAGCTTTACCCATGATATTATAATTTTCTTTAAATTATTGTGTTTGTATATTACATAATTTTAAAAATGTTAAAAATAAGCTATTTTTAGTTATGTTACAGATACCATTATAGAAATATGTAGAAATGTCAAGGACTTCCAAAGTTAAATCTTAATAGCCAGGTTGAAGCAAATTACTTGAGTTTTGAAAAACATCAAGTAGGAAGCAGAAGGGATGAAAAACTTAAGTAAACTTTTTTCCCATCTATCATAAGGAGGTGTTATTAAATTACATTTTAAGCTACAGAAATGTTATTACAGATATAAAAGTAATCTGTGGTAAATGGAGAAGAAATACATATCCACTAGGACTCTGATAAACTGCTGGGGTTTCTGCTTTTTTATTTCTTATTCTTTGGAATAAGCATAAAGGAACTGATAAGATGGTTTAATTAAAATAAGTAGGAAAAACAGTGTTCTAGGAGATAGCCTAATAATACTGCCATTACTTCCACGCATCCTCAGCTCTAGGTCTTATTGTCTATCTGAAAGAAGACAGCATATTATAAAGCAAAACTCTTTCTTTCTCTGTGTTACTTTTATCCCTGAAATAGACATAGGAGAAGAAAGGTAAATTTCCTTCTCTACTCTAATTGTTAAAAATTCTATTTGCAAGATTCATGTATTAATGCTAATATAGACGCCTTGTGTAATTAACTCATCAACTGAACCAACTATTTACAATTTTAAAGCCAAAGCTTTATGCATAATTTTATTTCAAACAATTTGTGACTCATTCATTTGTGAAAATAGAGGCATGACATTTATTCAACAGCTATCGTTGCCCAAGTAACCTAGCAGCTAGTCTGCTGTGGGCCATTTTTCTTCTTGGCTGGGACCCTTTTTTTTTTTTTTTTTTTGGTTTGAATCTCATTGCAGTCTTTTCTCTGAGTAGAACAGCATTTTCATATACCTTTATAGAATTCAGAGTTGGGTCAAATGGCATAGAAATGTCATTCTAGTTCAAGAACCATATTTTCACTCCAAAATTCCTAGTGATCAGTGTTCATGCACAGCTCAGTTTCTCTTAATGCTGGCACAGCAAACATTTTATAATTTAGAAATGTCACAGCGAGTTGATATGACCCAACAACAATTGCACCCTACAAATTAATGTTGATTATCTGATTACATAGAGTACACACACATGCACCCACACACGGAGACTATGCAGTATAGTACTATATATTTGAATGTATATATTAATTTACATATTTTATTTGATTATTGAGTAATCATACTCTATACTCCACACTGCATACATAAACACATATATACACACAGTCTTGCATATTTATATGGTCTCAGGTGAACCATGGGTGGAGTAAAGCAAGTCCTGACACATAATGAACTTAACTGATATAATTAAGAGGAAAATAAATTAATTTTATGCATGATTGAGACTTAAAAAAAATTAAATGACTTCCCAAATGCACAGGCTCTACATCTACAATGCCCAAATCATTCTTTCCTGAATTAAGTCCTTACAGCAAATGTCTAACTTCTCATCTTATTCTTTATTCAGAATTCTTAATGTGGGAATATATTAGAAAAATAGTGGTCTCCGCTAATGTTCTTCCTGCTTTAAAGAAACAAGAGTAAGGGATGAAGTCTCTCATCCACCCAGGTATCTAATATAATCAGAAGTCAAATGCCTGGGTAGCTCATGGTGAACTGTCTCTCTCTCTCTCTCTCTCAAATAAGTAAGTAAATAAAATATTTAAAGAAAATCAGAAGCTCTACAGATTCATGTGAATTTGTGCATTATTTATGTGTGACCATGTAATCCGTCCCGAGAGAATGTTCAAATTCAAGCTGTTTTATAACTGTTCTTATAATTTTCACCTCATGAAATGTTTTCACCTTGATATCTTTCCCAGAAAGACAAAACAAAACAAAACAAAATACAGGAATGGCAAAAACCACTCGAATTTGGTTTTCTTTTATATTGTCTTTTTCTTTTATATTGTCTTTTAGATCCACATTTATTAAGCACTGTTTCAACCAAAATATTATTTAGTATTGGGGTTGAGATCTTGTTTATATATAATAATAAAGCTGCCTTTCCATAACCTCAGAATGCAGCTGAATTAGACTCTGGGCCTTCGGTAGTACTTGGGACAGAATTTTAGAACTCATGATGTAAAAAAGACTGGAAAAAAAAATTCAAGTTACTTATTAAGAAAGAGAAAACTAAATATTAATTGTTAAAGCTTCATTTTCTTTTTTTCTTTATTTTTGAAAGTGAGATTTAGAGTTAAGTTGTTAATAAAAACATAATGATTATCCTGTCAAAATTTAATATACACATTTTCTTGTGGTCTTTGACTTGGAGAGGTGACTTAACACTCACAAGGGCAGATTTTTTTTTTATTGAGGTGTAACATACCCTTAAAGATTATACACACACACACACACATACACACAAATACACACACACACACACATATATGTGCACATGTATACCCCAAAATAAAATTCTTATTTTGATATGAATGCATATAAAATCTTATTTTTTTTGTATTTTTAGAACTATCTTCATAATCCATGGCAAGAGAAAAAAGAGAACTTTTTAAAAATGTCTATTTCTTCTTAGTTTCACTAAGGCTTTTAACATCTTTCCAGAGAATTTCATAGATGTTGATGAGAATTTTATCCTATATTTACTTCAGTAAATTATCCCCCAAAACAAGCCTTTTCCTTTAATTTGCGAACAACAGTATATCTTACTATCAATTTGCAGCAATTTCTTCTGGGAAATTCCAGGTGAAAGTGACTTCCCTCCTTGTAAATATAAAATTTGTTTTGACAACTTCTGAACGTGTGTATTCTATAACCTGGTTATTTGATCATCTGAACTCTTCTTCTCCATAGAAAACATTTCCCAATGGTGCATTAAATTTCCTTGTATACAGAGCAAAACCAAGCCTCAGCATACCCAGAAGCATCCTTGCAAGGATCTGAAGTTTTCACCAGTGATTTCTGTCTGTGAAAAGGATTGCCCGTGGACTAGTGTATTATTTATTTGAATGTACTGGAATAAGTATATATATGATAACAGGAATTTTCCAGTCAACCCCTTTTCAGTGGCAACTCCTCAAAGTATTTAAAGTACAGGTTCCACAACCAATTTCTCAGGCGGCACCAAATTACCTTAGGTAGTAAATCTAAGGTAGCAAGGAATTAGCAGAGAATTTGTGCAAAGATCTTCTAGATGACTTGATTTCATGACTAACATCATAGCTAAAAATATCCTTAATTTCTTCATCTATAAAAGAAAATAATAATGCAGTCACTATAAAGTTTTCATTAGGTCAATAGGCAGAGTTGAGTTTTCTGGATGGCAGTGAAACAACGTCCTGGGCACCCTGTTGGGCATCTACCCAACAGCCCCAAAGCAGCTGCCTCTCCAATTTGTTCTTCAACAAACCCACAACTTTATCTGTTTAAGACAATCAAAATTCAGAATGTTAAATATGTGAACCCAAGATTATATTCCATTTCTTTTTTCTTTTTTTTTTCTTCTTCTTTTGTTTTAATTTTTTCCAAAATTCTGCTTGTAATGAACAGTTTGTTCCATGTGTCACCTCCTATTAGCTAGCATGGGAATTCCTTCATGACTGTGACTCTATCTTATCTCTATAATCAATAACACTGATTACCTTGCTCTCTCACAAACTTAACCTCCAATAATCATGGAATCAAAAAAGGGCTTGATTCCCTCCTCCTCTACCACCCCACCAGGAGCAACAACAAAAATAAAATGAAAAACCTTTACTTTTATATATCAGTGACTCAAATCTATATAATCTTTAGATTCTTTGTTATATTTAGAATCTACAGAATCTTAGATTCTTTTTTTTCTTCTCCTAATTCTGTTCATCATTAGCCTTGTAATTTTGTCTACAAATATGTTTTGAATCTTGCTTTTCTCCATTGCCATTAGGCACTAAGACATAGAGATTGAACCCCCTTCCTCCCTTGGATCAATGCAAGACACTCACTTGGTCTCCTTGCTACCATCAGGGTTTTTAAGTATTGTTCATGTTCATGAAGGGGCATCATTTCTCTAATAGACATGACATATTTTTATTTACTAAAACACTTAAGTTGAAAGAGCTATTATATCCCAATAAAATCTGAATAATACAGTAATACAAACTTTCTGACAGGTAGAAGTAATAATGTCTTAATAGATACATTTTTCTAATTTACAAAAAAAGCATTATATGAGTTACTGGCAACTCTATTTCCTCCCACAATCTATTCTCCAAACAGCAAGCTGGAATGATCTTTTTTTAAATAGGTGTAATATGATGTTAATCCTCTTTTTTAATACCATGCTATGATTTTCATTATATTCTGAATAAATTTCTAAGCCCCCACTGTCACTCTTCAGACCTTAAAGAACTCGACCCTGGCCTAGTTGCACAAGTTCATCTTAAACCTATCCCCCAAATGTTCATCACTCTTCAGTCAGCCTGGCTTCCCTTCATTTCCTAGAACATGATACACTTTTCCCCCTCAAGTTTTAGACACTTGCTGCTTCTTCTTCCCAGAAAATTATTTTCTCTTATCTTCACATGGCTGGTTCTATTTCATTCTTTTCGTCTTAATTCAAATATCACTTCTTTAGAGAGGCTAGAAGCGTTAATGTATCAAAATAAGTATTCCCTTCCCTTCCTAGTTAGTCTGTCTTATCACCCTGCTTGTTTATTTCATAGACTTTGTTGTAAGTCGCAAACATGTTTTTATTTAATGGTCGTCTTTCAATCTTTGGTCTTTCTCCAATAAAATGCTAACCCATATAATTAAGGATATCCCATAATTATCTCCAAAATCAGAAATGGTGCTTATTAGCAGGTACTCTCTACATTTAACAAAATTTATTCTAATTCCATTGGGTTTTTTGGATGATCTCTATGAATTGAATTACAACCCTTCAAATTCCTATGTTGCAGCTCTAATCCCCCATACTTGAATCTCTAGATGATTAAAGTTAAATGATGTCATAAGGGCCGGGCTCTAATCTGACAGGACTGATGGCCTTATAGGAAAAGACAGATATCTCTCTCTCTCTCTCTCTCTCTCACACACACACTCTCTCTCTCTCTCACACACACACACACACACACACACACACACATAGATACACACACAAAGGATAGATTATGTGAGGACAAAGTAGCTACCTGCATGCCAGGAAAAAGAGCCTTCAATAGAAAAGGAACCTTCCTGGAACCTTGATCTTGGACTTTCCAGCTTTTAGGACTACTTGAAAATAAGTTGTTGTTTAAGCCACCTAATCTGTGGTATTTTGTTATGACAGGCAGACAGACTAAGATGGTGACCAGTGCCAAGCACAGGTTTATATGCCACTTGTGTATTAAAATATATTGTTTTGGCCTAATTATGTTTTCCATTGTATCACAAGTGTCTCATTAAGCTATAATAAGATGTGATAAAACAAAAGGTAGTTTAAGATCACATTTCATTCTATTTTGACTTTAAAAACATTAAATTCTTGAGAAATATAGCAGATACACAGTAAAATGACAGAAAAGAAAGAGGATGAACTGCTGGATCATGAGTTGGAAAGTTTTAATAGCTCTTTTCTCTTCATTCTCACTGAAATGCTTTACATTCTGAGGCTCCAACTCAAGTCCCTTCTCCTTTCCTCCCTAGGTCCAATAAATATACTTTTATGTGGTGCTGATTGATTTCTGCCTATTATTAAGGTTATTAGTTAACACCTGATCTCTCCCACTAAATTGTAATCTACTTTGCAATCAGGCCTTTGTTGCCTACAGAAATAGTACTCCATTGAATTTTTTAAAGTGAATGAGTAAATAAGCAAAATGAATGAAAAATTAATTAAATAAATAGGAAATAAGAAAGAAACACTGATACAAAATGTAAGTCAATTCCTCCCAATTGTTAGAAGTTATATTCCTGAAAATACCTTATTAGAGATTGACAATACCTGAGATTGGCAAATTATACCTGAGATTGGCAAATTTGAGATCTCAGAAAATAACTACAAATATATATATATATATATATATGTGTGTGTGTGTGTGTTTGTGTGTGTATGTATGTGTGTGTTTGTGTATGTATACATGTATATGTATTATATGTAAGCATAATATGTGTATATGTATATTATATAAATTTAAATTTACAGTGATTTTTCTCACTCTGACCTCCTGTCTCCTTCTTAAGATCACTCTTAACTATGCTGGGCCTACCCAGAGAATCCAGAATAATATCCCCATCTCAAGATCTTTAACTTAACCATGTCTGTAAAGTTCCTTTTGCCACTTCAGAAAACATATTAAGAGATTCTGAGGATTGGGATGCAGACATCTTCCAGGAGCCATTAGGCTACCTACCATGTAGGTTATTATACAGTAGTAGCAGAGCTTGTGACCATGATTTTTTGAAACTGGCTATATATCAAAAAATAATGAGGAAATCAATTCCCAATGATCTAGAGAGAGTGAGAGCTAAAAAGTTTTTCATGTTTGGAACCAAAATTTAAGTTAGCTGACAAATACTAAATGAATCAACTTAAAATGAGCATTGATTAGAGATACCTAAAAAAACCCAGAAATCCTAGGACCTTTAAAATGGAATAACATAAACACAGCTTCTTAGTTAACATTTATTCAGTATTTTCTGTGTAAAGAATATATATATATATGAGAAAGGGAGAAATTTATTCTAGAAATCTGCTGTCTGCAAGCTGGAGAAAAGTCACTGGTGTAATTCAGTCCAAGTCTAAAGGTCTGAGTAAGAATCTAAGGGCCCAGGATTAGAGGGCTGATGGCACAAACCACAGTCTGAGTCTAAAGGCCCCAGAACCAAAAGCAGTGATGTCCAACGACAAAAGAGGATAAACGCCTCAGCTTAAGCAGAGAATGCAAATTTGGCTTTTCTCCACCTTTTTGTTCTATTCAAGCCCTCAGCATTGGAGGATTCTTGTCCACATTAGTCTACCAATTCAAATGCTAATCTCTCCCAGGGACACCCTAACAGACACATCCAGCCAGAAATAAGGTTTTACCACTTATCTGAGCATCCCTCAGCCCAGTGAAGTTGACACATAAAATTAACTCTTACAAAGTGTATGTATGTGTGTATATTATAAATCCTTAGAGAAAACATTAAAACAATGCAAACATAACTAAACAAAATGCTACTCAGTGTATTAAAATGTCACTAGATATAATAAAAAGAATTACTAAAAATATTTGAAGAAAGAAAGAAAAGAAAAGAAAAGAAAAGAAAAGAAGGCAAAGACCACAACAGGGAAGCAGGACAAACAAACAAAAAAGATGGGAGAAACTGAAAATATAATAAATTGGTAGACATAAACCCAACAACATTGTAATTAAAATGGTCAGAACAATTAAAATTCGGAGACTGTCAAATTGAATAAAAAGAAATCAAGATCTAAGAATGTTGTGTCTCCAAGAAAACCAATTTAAATATAATGACATATAGGTAAAAAACAAGAGGATAGTAACAAATTTAGTGAATAAACACAAACCAAAAGAAAGCTAGAATAGCTATAATTAATGACAGAAAGAGTAGATTTCAGATCGGAGGAAATTACTAAGAAAGAGGGAAAATATATGATTACAAAAGGTCAATTCAGCAAGAAGAAATAAACATTTTTAATGTATATGCACCTATCAACAAAGCTTCTAAGTTCAGGAAGCAAAAATCTGATAAAACTGAAAAGAGAAATGGACAGTTACAGCCAAAGATTTCAATACTTTTCTCTCGATCACAGAACAAATGGATGGAAAATAAGCAAAGATACAGAAAATCCTATCAACCAGCTTGATCTAATAGGTATTTATAGATCATTATCAAACAACAGCAGAATTAATATTCTTCTCAAGCACACACAGAACATTCACAAACATAGACCATATTCCTAAGCACAAAACAAATCTTTACGTATTTAAAAGGATAGAAATATTAAAAGGATAGAAATCATACAAAATATTCTCAGGCCATACAGAATTAAGCTGAAAATCAACCATAGAAAGGTAACTAGAAAATCCCCAAATATCTGGCAATTAAACTACATACACCTAAATAATACGTGGAACAAAGAGAAAGACTCAAAGGAATTAAAAAATATTCTTAAATGAGTGGAAATAAAAATAGCAACTCAAAATTTGTGAAGTTAAAGCAGTGCTTGATGGAAATTTGCAGCATTGAAATACCTTTATTGGTTAAAAAAAAAAAAGTACCTGCAGTAGTTTAAAATATGTTGTCAGACTCTTTGATTCTCCTCCCTTTCAAGAGGTGATGTTCCTTCTTTGAGGACAGAAGGAATGTCCTTTGGTTTCATGATGTACCACAAAGCCACAGTAATTAAGGCAGGTGGTACCTGTGTCATGAGAGACAATCAGACCAAACATCTAAAACAGTGTCTGGACTTAGACCCACAGAAGTATACAAATAACAATTGTGACAAAGACACAAAGACAATGAGGTAGAAAAGGGATAGTCCTTTTAGCAAGTAGTGTTGGCACAGTTGGACTTTCATCCATCACAGAGGCAACAATAAAACTTGACCCATACCTCACTCCTTACACAAAAATTGGCTTAAATCATACCTAAATGTAAAATCTAGAACTATAAAACTTCTTAAAGAAAGCATTGGAGACCATGTTTATGACCTTAGATTATGCAAAAAAAAAATAGATGTGGCAAAAAAAAAAAAAGCACAATGTATAAAAGAAAAACTTAATTACATTTCACCAAAATTATAAACCTTTGTTCTTTGAAAAGAATGCAAAGAGAAGCCTCATGTCTAACAAAACACTAACATCCAGAATATTTAAAGTACGCTTGGGGTGCCTAGGTGACTCAGTCAGTTAAGCATCTGCTTTCGACTTGGGTCATGGTCCCAGGGTCCTGAGATCCAGCCCCACATAGGGCTCCCTGCTCAACAGGCAGCCTGCTTCTCCCTCTCCTTCTGCTGCTCTGACAAATAAATAAATAAAGTATTTAAAATACTTTCAAACTCAACACTATGGTGACAAACAATACTGTTTTAAAAATAGGCAAAAGATTTGAATAGACACTTCACTAAAAAAGATATGTGAATAGCAAATAAGTCTATGAAAAGATGCTCAACATCATTATTCATAAAATATAAAAAAAATCACAGTGAGATATCATTAAAGGCTCATTAAAATGGCTGAAATTTAAAGAAAGTAAAATGAAACTAATAAGCACTAGTTAGAAAATGCAGCAACGGGAACTCTCTTGGTTGCTGGTGGGAATGCAAATAGAACAGCAATTCTCCTCTTAGGTATTCATCCAAGATAAATTAATTTTAGTTCATACAGAAACCTGTATATGACTATTTAAAGTAGCTTCATTCATAATCTCCAAAAACCTGAAGTAGCCCATATATTCTTCAACAAATACGAATGTGTGCATCCATATAATAGAATACTCAGTAATAGTAAGGAAAAAATGAAGCACATAACAATATGGATAAACATGCTAAGTAAAAGAAGCAAGACCCAAAGGTTACATAAGATATGATTCCATTTTAGAAGACCTTTTTAATAATCACTGGAGGTTAGTTTTTGTTTTTGTTTTTTTTTAAGGTTTTATTTATTTCAGAGAGAAAGGGGTGGGATAAGCAGAGGGCAGGGAGCTGCACAGGGAGAAGCAGACTCTCCGCTGATCGGGGATCCCAATGCTGGGCTCAGTTCCAGGACCTTAAGATCATGACCTGAGCTGAAGGCAGCTGCTTAACTGACTGAATTGCCCAAGCACCCCAGTTTTAGAAGGCATTCTAGAAAGGAAAGACTATCAGAACAGAAAAGAGATCAGCAATTTCTAGGAGCTGTGAGGTAGGAAGAGAGTTTGTCTACACCGGAGTACCCCAGGGGAACTTTGGCTTGGTGGAACTGCAGTGGTAGACATTTGACACCATGAATTTTTCAAAATCCATAGAAAAATATGTGTTTAAAATCAGCTTTCCTTTCCTTTTTAGCAAAATGTTTTATTTTCACAGAACAGTTACCATGGAAGAGTAAACAATTTTTTAAGCAGATGCACACACACACACACACACACACACACACACACACACACACAGACTCGTTCCTCATTATTCATGGATTCCATATCTGCGAATTTACCTGGTAGCTAAAATTCATGTGTAACCTCAAAATCAGTATTTGAGATCCTTCATAATCACTTGTGGGCAGGTTGTGAAATATTTGAGTCACCTGACACGTTATGTTCCCCACTGAGATGAAACAAGGCAATACTCTGCCTTCTGATTTCAACTCTCATACTCCGAGTGTTCTCTTTAGGGTATATCTAGTGCCACACTTTTCACATTTTTGTGCTTTTCATTGGTGATTTCAGTGTTTACTGAAGCCTCCAAGAACACAGCTTCCATGCTGCCTCTCCTTGTAAGCATAAGAAGTCTATGATGTGCCTTTGGGAGAAAACGTGTACATGAGATAAGCTTAATTGAGGCATGAGTTATAGATCATTTGGCCCTGAGTTCAATGGTAATGTATCAACAATATCTATTATATAAAGTGTGCTTAAACAGAAACACACATAAAACAAGATTATGTACTGACCATGTAATGAAGTGCTGTGATCAGAGACTGTGAAGACATCCCCTAAGAGAGAAAGGGTTCCATATTCACTACGTCAATGTTCATAGTGATATAGAACAAAACTACTGTGGCTAATAAGAGTTAAGTCTATTATGTAGACTGATATACATTTATAATTATATATATTACATAACTATATTTGAAAGAGTACTATATTTAATTCTAGATATTAAAAAAGTTTTCAAGCAACCATTTTTTAAACTCCTAGACTAGTTTTCATACTTGTAAAATCCTGTACAACTTGTACAATGCTGAAATCATTTTTGCAATCGTATCCCTTCTGGAGCTTATTCTCAGTTCAAAGACTTTATATAATAAAGTTTGGCATCACCAGTCCCTTTTCTGTGGTCCTCCTCAATCTTCAAGTTGTTCAGTGATTTTCAGAGGGAAGGGTACAGCTTAATTCCCTGCTAATGCAATGGACATTTTGTTCAATTTACATTTTATCAGAACCCTGAATCTAATCTCTCCCCTCTCTCAGCCATCAGAAAGAATAAACAATATGAGAGAAAAAGATGCCTATATCCTTCTATCTTGTCTTTGCTTTTAACTTTCAATTTCAATCAACAAACAAAACCGTATATTGTTTCTACAATTTTAAGATCTTGGTTATCATCATTTTTTCTTCAATTTTAAAAGAATTATTTATCACTATTTTTTATTAAATAGAGAACTTACCCTTATAAATGAAAGCTCTAGGATTTAACAGTGCTCTACAGGGGTTATTTGAAACATGCTTCCATGTCTCTTAAGAGCTGATGTTGTATTAACACCAGTCAACACTTACAGGCTTCTTTAGTTAAAGAGACAAACATCTCTCTGATGGGAAATTTCAACAGCCTTAAAAGCTACTGAGGTTTTTGTTGTTGTTGTTTTATTTTGTTTCTTTTTTTTTTAAGGATATTTAAAGTCTTCTCAGAAAATCAATTACAATTGAATTGAAATAATGTTTGAGGAAGTGGCAAAGAAGAGACATCACAACAAAGCCCTCCCAGTAAGATGAAACATTCATACTTCTCATTAGTTGTTTTTCTCTTCCCTTCTTTCCTTCTTTTTTCTTGCCTTTCTTTTTTTCTTTCCTTTCTCCCGTTCTTTCCTATTTTATTCACTTATTGAATGTTTATTAAGCCCTTTGCAAGCTTATGTGACATCCAGTTCAGTCTTTCTGACTTTACCTTTTATAAGAATATTTGTCAAGACAAGCTGTCAGCCAAAAATTAGAAATTTGTCTTCTCGGCCTCTCCCTTTATGAGCTCTACAACAGGTTATCTCCTGCCTTAGCCTCACAGAATCTCTTCTCATGGCAGCCAAGTAGGGCACTTAAAAACTGTCTAAGCTTGAAGGAGGAAATCATCCTGTACGTGCTTTTGTTTTTCCTCTATGGTGGTGATAGTACGTTTACACACTCTAAATGATAGAATATTTGTTATATTTTTATTATATTTTTAAATTCACTTGTAATTTCTCTAAGGCCTAGTGATTGGGAACATTGAGCCTTTTGGAAATTTTAAAAGAACCGAGAAAGAAATCTTAGGGAAAAGATAAGGAATTGCTTTGGAAATATCACTAGAGTGTTGTATAGTTCTTGTTTATAAATAAAAAAAGATTTATGAAATTCCATAGAGATAGAATTGTTCCTGGCTAAGGGCTTTATATAAGGGATTTACACATTTCCTACTTTTTTTATTGTGAGTAATGGAATGCATATCCCGTGAAGAATGAACATATGGGACTGAAACACTTTTACGTGCATGTCTGGGCGGCACTGGAAATCTTTCAGAATATGAAAAGGAACTAGTGATAAATGTCAAATATTTAATCTATTGTAAAAATGGATCTTTGGGCTAATTAACATGCATTGGGGAAAACAGCAAGATTTGGCTTAAGACTTAAACTGTAGAAGGAAACGCCCTCTGTCCAATTTACATTTCCTGCCAGGAAATAGGAGGACATGCAACTTGAAAGAACTTTTCTAGGGCATTACCTAAAAAAGCCCACTTCCACCCACACTATCACATATAGATATCGAAAGCATGTACATAAGTGTTTTAGGGGAGAAAAGGAAACCAAACAGCTCCCTTCATTCTGAATGATGATTTATTAATGCAATTAATTCAACAGTTTTTGACTAAAGAGGGAGGTAGAGTAATAGACACCAGGAATAAATGATAAAGAATCAATGGTCCCTGTCACCCACCAAAGAGTTCACGGTCTACCTAGGGCAAGACATATCAAATATACATAAGTAGATAAATGAATGGCAAAATTTATGCTATGTTACTAAATTCATTCAAACATCTACACACACACACACACACACACACACACACACACATTTTGGCTCCAACTAGACCTCAGAATTCAAGTAATTTGGTCTGACTCCGTGTCCACCAATATGACTTGCTTTTGTCATCAACACATTGCAGCCTTGTATGATGATAGTTCATGTGATCAGAAATGCCATATTTCGGAACTTGTTATAATAATGTCATTCTGCTTTTTCCCCCAAACAGTGCCCATACTATTATGCCAAATTACATTGTAAATTGGATTTAGTAACAAGAGGCAGCATTCTTCACAGGGTATTGAACCAAGAATCCAAAGATTTGACTCCTGGGCTCATTTATTCTTGATGTGATACTGATATAATCACCTAATTTTCTGGGGCCTCCTCATCTGTCCAGTAGAAAAATAATACTTCTCTGATAACCAAAACTGAAACTGTAAACTGGACATAGTCAAAAAGTGTTTATTAACTAATAACCAGGTAAATTAGCAAATATCCTTAATTTTCACATTAACATGTAAAAATTTATTTTATGGATTTTGTTAGCATATGAAGGATCTACATATATCAATATTGGGTTAAGCAAAATTAGATAAATAAATCTGAGTGGATAAAGAGGTCTCAAATTTCACATTAAATATGCCCAAATAAATGTTAAGATCTCCTTTAAAATGGAGAAGCAAAGGTAATATGTAACAGAAGTGACTTTTAAACTGTAGGGCTCAACTTAGGGTCTTTTATTAGAGATATTTTAATTAGTGCCATGAAGTTATTATAATTCTTCCTGTCTTCCCTCATGTCAAAGTTCTTTTAAAAACAAACAGAGATACAATTCTGTGTTTCAAGGAAATATGGTTTTATTTTTATGCCAAAACTTTTCAGAGTTTATTAACAATCTACAAAGGAAATGCTGAGCCACAAAGCATTTTCACAGAAGGCATAAACTCAGATGCAAAGGAAATAAAAAGCCACCTGAAAAACCACAACTTTTAATGGCACTTCTTTAATAATGAAAGAGCATTCAATTCTCTGCTCAATAATCCTATTAGAGCCACCACTTTGAAAATTTATACCAAAATAATCAGTTTAAAGTAAATGATTTTTCTCAGAAAGCACTTCTGGTCTGAAACCTTATTTCTCCGGTTTTTATTCAGTATGATTTTAAGGGCCAATCCTAATGCTTGATAATAGAATACTGACTGATCCTTAATTAAATATCAGCTAGTCACTATTGCAACTGTGAGCAGTTCGAATAAAATACAATTTTTTATTCTCTTTCTCATCTTTGCCAAGAACATTATTCGCACACAGAAATAGTAAATAATGGATTATCATACCAATTGTCCCTCAAGATTCCTGTGTGACTTAGAGAAATAAAAACCTATCAATCCGCCTTTTTGTAAGTACTTTTCTGAAACTGAACTTGATGGCATGATTTCCAGCTATATAAAACAAAGACTAATTCTCAACTCTTTTTTGTTCCATCGACTACCGACTAGGTTGTGTTTTACTCGGGGTTCTTTCAGGGCCTGACCAGGGAATATGATAGGGCAGTAATTCTAGCAAGCTAAGAAGAAACTGGGTTCGCTGCAACAACTAAATAATCAGGCAGGGAAGAACACCACGTGCTAGCTGGGCTGGTCTCCGTCAGGATGCTTAGGAGAGAACAGGAACAGCCGAAGGGAAATAAGAGTAACACAGGGCATATGCAGAAAGCAAAACTGGTTATGTTTTCCATTGGTTTACATGAACTCCATTTAAAAGATGCACAGAGTAAATTTGCCCAGGTATGGGGAGGACACAACCCCTTCTAAATCTGCTTTCCTGACGTGGATATAGAAGACCAAAGAGCAACAAGTAAAATTAGGAGAAATGTCAAATATTTGCTAATTTAGCCTGCGGACTTTTCCACAGATCTTCTTCACTGCTGCCTTTTCTTTCTCCTTCACATTACTTTCCTCTTCAAAACCTCTTGAAGCCGCCTGGTTCATCAGGTCCAATGTGCTCAACTTGCAGACTTCCCACAACCTTACTTCTACCTACTGATCTTCTCCTCATTACCTCATCCTTTTTAAATGAGTGATATTTAGTCTTATCTCTAAAACTTCGATAAACTAGACCTAAAACTTGAGGTTGCAGTGCTCACTTCTCCAAATGTATTTGTTTCCCCACCTCTACCACACTTTATTTTTTTACCTAGAAAAATCTCCCTCACCAACTTCCATCCGTGCATATAAATGCTCTGCAAATACCACCGCCTTCCAGGGAGCCTCCTAAAATTTCTTATCTCAGCCCTAATTCACTTCTCCTTACTCCTTGCATCCATAGTACTACATTATTCCTTATATTCTAAAATAGATAGCATTCTGCACTTCCCCACAGCTTCTTATATGCCTTACAACCTAAATTTATTTCTTTAGTAGTACAAGCTAGTCGAGAGCAGAAATCAAATGTACACACTTCAGTTCACCACGGTGATTAAGCAATTGCTATCTTCTCTTGATAAGTTCTCATGTCCATTGCATTCATTAAACCCTGTTCAAAGTTCTCCCCTCTGAAAAATATAGCCAATGGACAATTAAAGGAAATATTAGGAACAAAGACATATGATGAATTTTGGGATGAGGAGAAAAATATGTCTGCTTATTAAAATCAACTGTAATTTCCAGGAAATTATTAGCTCTTTCTTCCTTGGTTTCTTAGAGGACTGAGTCAGAAAACTTTTCTATGTGGTACCGTTGTAAAACAGTTTATCTCACAACACTTGAAACTTTTATTAACTGACATTAACTGCTTGAAACTTTTATTAAAAAGAGGAAGAAATAGCAGAATGCATTATTATTGCTTTTTAAAATGTTGCTTGACATCGATTGTTTTGAAGATATTTTTTTATGGTAACTACCAGATAAGGTGTGTGCACCTGGAGTAGATGAATGAAAAGAGAAATAAAAGGAGGGAGAGAGAGAGAAAAAAAAAAAGAGAGAGAGAGAAAGAGATTATATATAGCCACTGTTGACAGAATGACTTACTTGTACTTGCTTCAAGCACAAGTAATAACCTTTCATTTTTCATTGACTAGAAAATATGTCAACTGAAATTTTCCTTTTCTCATCCTCTTTTTATATATATAAACTCAAAACTTTATAGCAACATGGAACTATCCTATATCTCATTTTAAGAGACAATTCTTAAACTATGGCGCTCAACTTGTCTTTATTAGAGATATTTTAATTAGTGCTATGAAGTCACTATAATTCTTCCTATGTCTTCCTTTATGTCAAAGTTCTTTTAAAAGAAAATAGAGTTCTAATTCTATCTTTCAAGGAAATGTTGTTTTATTTTTATGCCAACTATGTGATCAATATATAGGACAAAATACATAGAAATTGACTCATTAAGACTTCTCTCAAGACTACAGGAAATTTTAATTAATTGGAAATGAAAGTGTCAAAACACATTATATTTTCATTTTTATTTTGTACCAGGAGCATTTGTTTCTAAATTTTGAAATATTTCTTTTTTTAAATGGCCTAATTTTTAATATTTATTTTGTTAAGCATTCTAAATCAATAAAAATGATAACAATTAACAGCTCCGTCTTCCTTCACACTAATCATGCTCTTAAAAGCCATTGCCTTTTAATATTTCTGTGTTAGGTTGCACTATAGGTTACCTTCATACTGCTAAGTAATATGCTTACATAGCTATTTCTTAACTTATCACCCTTAGATAATTTCCATTGATTTTTCAGTCATGATAAATGAGGATTTATTTCACAAGATTCTCACCACTCTTCCTCAATTTTTCCAGTTAGATTGTTATTTTTAGTACCTATGCCTTCATAACATATATTATACTTAAATTTTAATTTTTTGTTCCATTAACCATGAACTGTATCCTTGGACTGCTCACTTTGTAAGATGATGTTTCATAAGGTAACATTATCAAGTTTTCAAATCACAAGGGTAAGAAGATCAAGCCTCCTTTGTTTAACAAAGAGAAAGAAGGAGACAGTGTCCCAACTCTCTCCTCTTCACCTTGAAAACCTAATAAGGCTGATAAGAAGTCAGATCTTTTAGTCCTACAATGCAAGGTTGTGGGTTGCATGATCCTTGAAACTGAGAACATACATGTCCAAGATTAAGTGAGAAGTCTCTGACAAGTTGTTTAGGAGACAGTCACAAGGTAATTCCTCTTATCTCTCAAGGAGATAAGAAATAGAGAAGTTTTCATTATTCTTCCTTTGAATTTTCTGTATAAATCTATGTGAAAGTCTGTCCACACTTTGTAGACATTTCCATACTACCTTTATGTACACAGAAATCTCTGTTTACTCACCAATAAATGTGTTCTTTCTTTCTCCTACGTTGGTATGAAAGGTTGGGGAAGAAGAGTGTCTTGTGTTGGCATAATTATTTTATCTCTCCAACAGTTACTAAGAATTGTACCCTTCCTTCTCCCTCTTCCAGTACACTGTCAATATAATTTCACTTTTTTACATTGTCAAAACTAATAGAAGCCTCATTGTTTTTCAATCAGATTCTTCCCCATACATTGTCTGTAGGTTGATTAAAATTGTAAGTCAACAAAACAGTTTAAATTGTTATGAATATGCATATATTATTAATTACCAATTAATAGAATTATAATACACATTTTTCTTCTTGTGTTATTCACAGAAGAATGTTCCTGGCATGAAGATCAAAAGGTCTATCCTTCAAACTCAAATTATGTTTCATATTAATCTACCTCATATTGAAATATTAGTTTTCTTATATAGTTTTGAGGCTTCTCTTTTTCTTTTTGAGAGAACAGACATATAGGCTCTTCATAATATCCCTGGTCTCTGTAGCTTCCCACTTGTTCTGTTTAGGTCTCAAAATGCTTATCATTCTTAAAGACATTATTCTTGGAACCCACTGAACCATTCTAATTTGTACCAAATTTTTAAAAAGATACCTACTATACAGCTGTTACATTGTAATTTTTTTTCATTTGATGCCTGAATCAATTCCACAATTTTTCGTATTACCTATCTTCTTTTTTTTTCAACATCATTTACCAGAATATACCCTCAAATAACTTCATCAAAAAGAATGCATAGTTAATTAACTTTCCCAATTACAGCATATAGAAAAATGACTTCATGTAAATTGAATGGATCCTAATCTCAAAATCATTTTCACTCAGCACTCTGAAAGCCTTCCTCTCGTGTTTTCCCCAATACACAGGTTGTGGCTAATGAGAAGTCTAACATCATTTAATAATCGCTCTTCTGCAGGGACTCTTTTGATGTTGGCTTCAGGTTTTGATGATTTTTTACTCACTCTCCCTTCCTTGCAGGCATTCAAGCCTGTGACTTCTTTGTCTCTACTTCATCATTTCACATTCTTGCACCACTTTTTACTTCGCAGGATTTATTAAGATCTGTAGCGTAGAAAAGGCCAAGAATTTGGCCTGAGGGAATATTTAAGGGCTAAGCCAAAACAGAGGAGGTGTCAAAGAGACAAGATAGAAAAGTTGAAAAGGTAAATGAGAACTGGGAGAGAATGGTTTGTCAGAAATCAGAAGAAGGGATGCCTCAGTAGTGTCAAAAGTGGATGAAACTGTATAGTTCCCTGACTCTGATTTCATCTCTAAGATGGTGAAAGTCTAAACTCAGAATCCCTCAAGTATCTCCACGATTCTACTTCTACTGCAATTCCAGAACTCACTTTTATGGCTGCCCCTAGATCTTGTCTTTAGATAGAACTGCATCACTTCTGAGCTTCTACTGTCAATAGCACAGTTTCTGACCACAGCTCCTTGTTTCCAGTCTCTTATGCACCCTTTTAGCACTCTACAACCACTATGCAATCCAAGCTGACTCCCGATCTTCCCAGAGTTGAATTCATTTCTTGCCTTCTCATCACTTGAACTGCCCTATCCCATGCCATAAACATTACCTTCTGGTTTTTCACTCAGCTTCCCTCAACAACTCATATTTTTTACAGAATCACTGAGCAGTGTTGGACAAGGCTGTAACACTTTGCATCCTATTTGTACTACAAAGTAATGGTGTCCAACATAAGGGAGGCTCTCAATGTGGTTTTATAATTCATCAAGTATCCCTAGGTATGTTCTTTTCTCCACGATGGTGTCATTTGCATGATTGCTGTCACTCATCAAGTGTCCCTCAATTCTTACCAGTTGGAAGCTTAATTGCTTCCCACCTCACAGGGAGAATAAAAGCTATAGAACATATAATCTCTCAACTCTCTTTTAACCTATCATAATCTGCTTCCCTTCATCTTCGACAAAGCCAAAATGGCTTTGACCCATAGAGTAACTATCATAACCATTTGGTTTATAGATGTGTACTATATGTAGTCATAGTCCATAAATAAAAAGGGAGAAACTATATAGGCCACATTTTCTTACAAGAGGATAAATATCAAGTAAAATGAAGCTAATTTCTATTTAGCATTTGCTAGTTTGAGGTGCACAAACACATAGACAAATATATATTAACTTTTATACTCATTTTTTGGGTAGAAGAAAAAATATGAAACATATCAAGTATAAGTAACTTGCTTCAGTTCAGACAGTTCACAAACTGTAAAGTTTCCAGTAATTTATCATCATATATATTGACTTTTACTCAAGGAAACCCCACATACTAAGGATTTTTTTTTAATCCTTCATAGATCTATGGTTTACATAGGAATTATGCAAAAAAAATAGTTTAACAAACAGTGAAAATAATATATACAAAGATGTAACCAGTGTTGTTTCTAGAAGTAAATTCACAGATTTAAATAGTCCCAATATTATATTCAAAGAAAGAACTAATGCCCTTAGTCTTCAGGACAACCCAGAATCTAGACCATGAATCATATAGGGTTATTTTTGTTCTACATGATCACAGAAAATGTTTCAAAGCAGCTACAGATCCTCTAGATCCCTCTTTTTAAATTTAGAACTCTGCTACAAACAAAGGTCTCTTTATCACCCTGCTATTTGACACAGAGTGCTGTCCAGGATTCTTCATCAGCAAATATAGTTGTATTTAATAAGTATATTCTGCCACTTGGGAAACATAGGCAACTGAGGAATTTTCAGGATGAAAAGAACATTTTCCTTTTAATAAATGTAACCATTAGAAAGCAAAGTCAGAATTCTAAGTGTGCATTCTAAGTAGGTTACTTGATTCAGCTGATAAAATCACAGGATGTCCAGTTAAATTCAAATTTCCAATAAACAACAAATAATTTTTAGTGTGTTTCACACAATGTTTAGGACATTGTTCTACTAAAAAAGCTATAGTTCTTTATCTAAAATTCAAATTTAATGAATTTCCTGTCTTTTTTTTAATCTGGTGATCCTAGTTCAAACACTATTAAGATGTATTTGGTCAAAATGTAAATTTTACATTAATATTTTAATTCTAATTTACCCACCAAGGTATGACAGACAAGACTTCAGCCTTTGAGGGTAGAATCATTGAAATGGTATCCTGGAATAGCAGAAGATAACAAGGATCAGTGTTCTACATTGTTTCATGGATATAGATACACACACACACACACACACACACACACACACACACAGAGAGAGAGAGAAAGAGACAGAGAAACACACCCCTCAGAATTTCTAGGAATTACTACAAGAGACTGGGATTCCTAACTGGGCTAGTAGACTCTAAATTAGAGGTAGTTTAAAATATTAGTATTTACATAACTTCTATTTATACCCTTGGACTGATGGGGTCTATAACTTTCAAGATATATATATATATATATATATATATATATATATAAAGATAGGTAGTGCTTTGCAGACATTAAAAGGATATATGTATATAAATTTAATAATATATATATTTAATAAATAGCATCCCACCCATCCAATCATTCAAACTAGAAATTGTAGATGCATCCTTGATTTATCTCTCTTCCTCACCCCTCATATCATGCTAGGTCCTATCAGTTCGACTTAAGTATCTCAGAATCTGTTCTCCTTGTACATTCCCCCCGTCAGCACTCACAGTGAGGTTGTCGTGCTCTCTAGCACAAACTACTGATAAAAGCCAGGTCATCTGTCTCTCTCCATCTCCCCTTTCTCTCAATCAATCTGTTTTCTATAGTGCTGTTGTAGTAATCTTTTAAAAATGCAGTTCTTATGGTTACCCACTTTTTTTGAAGCCCTTTTATGTTTTCTCATTCTTCTTATGATATAGGCCAAAATCTTTAACCTAGCACTACATGATTTAAGCTCCTCCTTCCTCTCCAATTTTGGGAAAACCTTGTTAGCCTTACTAGTCGCACAGAAAAGGAGAAATTTCATTATTTCACACTCCCTCAGTACCTGTTTCTCTTCCTTAAGGTCGCATCAAACCAATAATTAATCTTTTATGTCATAATATATGTGATTATTTGTGTCACTATTTGTTTAATGTGTGTCTTCCCTACTGACTTGCAAGCTGCTCATAACCCTAGTTGCTCTTTATATTTCTCCCCCACAACATTCCCAGTATATATCCCTCATATTTATGGGATCAAAGAAAAATATTTACTATATAAATAGAGGAAAAGTAGTTCTCACAATGAAGATTTATTCCCACCTAATGCATCTGTGCTTTCCATCAGGGAAGAAGTTGTATTCAAGAGATTTTTTAAAAATTAAAGTAGATTTTTATATCCTTTCTAGGAAAATTCATTTGAATATTCACACCTTCTTTTCCTGCCAACATGTCTCAAAATCACACACTGAGAAAAAAAATTTCAAAAAATTCTGAGAACAGCTGGTTAGCATATTTCTTGATTTTTCTAAATTTATATAGAAAATAAGTAAAGAGAAAGTCATGAAGATCAGGCCTGTGTATTGTCTTTTCAAAGAAGAGAACCTGAATATAATCCTTTCAGTCGAGTTTGCTTTAAAGAAACCAGTACATAACAAACTCTAGAAAGGTCTCCTAGGTAAAGGTTACAGGCTATCAGGAGACCTCAGTTCCATTCCCACTGTTCATTAAGTAACACAAACTGAGGCTGTTGAAAGCCATTCAGGGTTGGTGGACCCTGACAACAATCCCAAAAAGCAGAGTTTGTGTATAAAGGAAGAGGTGGGTGAGGAGTCATATGCCATTTTCAAGTGTTGATATTATACTCCCTATTTCTTTGGTTTTATCACTCATCAAGGCAATTTAAAGGATGAGAATGAGTAAGCAACAAGGTACTATTTAAGTAGATCATTCAAGCTTACAATAAAATCTAAGCACTACATTTAATTACAAAGAAAAGGAAGTCACTAAGAAATTATTTTGAGTATATTAAGAATAATACAATAAAGATATTAAAAGTTAAACAAGTGGCTGCCATTTTACTGGCACTATCTGAACAGATTTAAATAAATAAAACACCTGAAAAAGAGGAGGGTAGTGACTTCTGACACTTCTGGCTAACAATTTTATGCTGTCTTATAAAAGCAGATCTAAAAGAAATCCACCTTAAACTACTGAAATTAAGACAGCAAGTATATTCATTTTCCAGGGCCACTATAACAAAATGGCACAGACTGAGAGACTTAATATAATTCATCTCCTCACAGTTCTGGAGGCTAGAAGACTGAGAGTCAAGTGGTGGGCAAGACTGGTTTCCTCTGAGGCCTCTCTCCTTGGCTTGCAGGTGGCCATCTTCTATTCTCTTCTGTGTCTATCTGTGTCCTAATCTTTTCTTATAAGAACAGTAGTCATATTGAATTAGGGCCCACCATACGACTTCATTTTACCTTAACTGCCTCTTCAGAATCTGTCTCCAAATACAGTTACATCTAACGTACTATGGGTTAGGACTTCAGTGTTTGAATTTTGAAGGGACACAATTCAGCCTACAATAGCATAACTGTTTTTTTTAAAAAAAGTGCCTATTTTTGTTCTACTTCCTATTATTTTCATTGAGGCATAATACACAAACTATAAAATTCACCCTTTTAAAGTATACAGTTATGTTTTATTATGATTCTTTGGGATGGAAGTCTACATATATTTGCTTCCAGAAGAAATCTGGGTTTTTTTAAGTATGGTTTTATGGAAACCCAGAAGCATTCATAAAATGATAAAAAGAATTTAATTGAGACACTGGTGAAAGTAGGAGGGTGCCACATACTTTTAGCAGTTGAATAGAATTTTTATGCATGTATCAAATTTAAAAATGTTTTTTACCTTTAACTTGTTACCTCTTTAACTCAATGGTTTATTTAAAATTTGGAATTCAAATATATGGGAGTTTATTTCTCAACTCAACCACCAATTATTTCAGTGACGTTGGAGCATGGCCAAGAAACTGCCCATCCCCCCCACCAGCCTTCCATAACAGGAAGATGACATCCACACAGGTTTCTTCCAGAAACAGTACACTGAGGCACAAGTTGCTATTGAATGAAAATAGAGCTGAACACAAATGCCCCTGAGCATTTGTTTCATAATGATAGGTAACTATCTTCCCAACTAAAAAACCTCTTTGTTAAAATGTACTCTTCTTCTTACTTTCTCCTTGTGTGATTGGTTTGGAAGTTTCCTGCTTTCCTAAGTGATAAACCTTGCTTTTTCTGTAGTAAAAGAAGAAATGTATACTTTCTCCAACAAGAAATCACATAGACTGTGCCCCCCGCACACACACATACACAGAGGAAAAAAAGAGATACATACATACACTTAGGATAAATATGCAGCTTATACAATGATTATAATCTTTTAAAGTAAAATAGATGTGTTACATCTATTTGTAGTAACCTTATAAAAGTTGTTTAATTTTTAAAATGAAATACTTTATTAATGTTTGCTGCTTGATTTTACCAACTGTACCATTTCCATATTTGATAACACTTTGCAGAAAACGTTCCACCTGGTAAGTTGCTCTTACTAGAAAATTAGTAAATCACATCATAATTTTATTGATAGTAAAATATATCATTGTAACTAAGTACAATTGCTTTTTCTTGGCCTAGAAACAAGCTATTACATAGCAGCATGCCAATTAATATTTCTTTAGGTTTTTCCATAGGCTGTTGGTATTCACGTGAGTATTTCTTGATGGCTCCATTGATCGAAAAGCCCACTGAAGTCAATAGGATTTTGTCTTTAGCAGAAATGTTGCAATGTTGCCCTTAGATTAT
Organism: Spilogale gracilis; assembly: GCA_004023965.1. Lineage (NCBI taxonomy): Eukaryota > Metazoa > Chordata > Mammalia > Carnivora > Mephitidae > Spilogale > Spilogale gracilis. Next base: position 87,555 of record PITA01002712.1, on the reverse strand, counting down.
CTCCATTGAAAAGTACAGAAAAAAATATTTAGGGCGCCTGGGTGGCTCAGTGGGTTCAAGCCTTGGCTTTCGGCTCAGGTCATGATCTCAGGGTCCTGAGATAGAGGCCCGCATCGGGCTCTCTATCAGCAGTGGCCTGCTTCCTCCTCTCTCTGCCTACCTCTCTGCCTACTTGTGATCTCTCTCTCTGTCAATAAATAAATAAAGTCTTAAAAAAAATAGAAAGAAAAAAATATTTAACTGGCCCAGTTACTTTCAAACACCTAGCCAGGCTTATTTTAAAACATGTTAGAGGTTTCACTCATCTTTAAAGTGAAAGTAGCAAATTTAGCATATTGCAAATAATGCTTATTATAGTGGTATAATGCATCAAAAAAAAAAAAAAGGTTGACTTGTCTGGTTGATACCTAATGAGTTTTCTCCCTTTTTTAAATATTAATTTTCTTTGGTTTCATGTCAACCAGTTTGCTTTAAAATATTGATACAATAGTTCCCCAGTACCCCTGGCCAGGAAATCACAGTAAACCAGTCCTGAAGCCTTTCTTCACTGATTGTCAAGACATATCTGATTACTCTAGAGACCTTCCTTCAGTTTCAGGACAGAAGCAGATGTGTCTCTATGAGTAACACCAGTCAGAGCAGCCGGCACTTCCTCTGATCTGAGTAATCATAATTGCAGAGCGGGACTATAGGAGAAAATAGGACATATTCAGACATGTTTTCTTCTTAACAGCTGAGGTCTTAGTCTTTAAATAGTCTTGAAGCTCTATCACTTCACAAAAAAAATCAGGTCAAAAATTATACCCATTATCATGTCTTTCACCTGGGTACCTTGGCTGTAGAATTAGACATACTCCATTTTTCTCCTTCTTTAGCAAATTCTTATTTTCTTTCTCTCTCAGTGTCCTAATCTATATAGCATCTTTCAGGACTGCTGTGAGGATTAACTACAATGAAACTTTGGCAATACCTCACATATAGTAGCTCAAAAAAAACAAAAAACAAAAACCTAATTTCTATAATAACTTTGTCATTTGCCCTTGCATAGAGTATTTGGAGGTAAATCTTTTTTATTTTTTTTTAATGTACAACAACGCAAACAACTATTGTCACAGCACCCACTTGTTTTCCAGAAAGCCCTTAGTTTACAGTAATTAGATATTTATTAAATATGACAGTCATCTCTTAACATCCACAGACTACAGAGAATATCTGAGTTTGGAGGATTAAGCTCAAGAAGAGAACACTACACATGAAAAAAGAACAGAAGGCAGCAGAAAAGACATTGTAAACTGTGTTTGAACCAACATTGTCCATATAATCAGCTATGTCAAAAGAGAAATAACTTTTCAGTTTTTTAATCTAGAAACATGTCAATACAATTGCTCATATGTTGACTCATATATTTGATTTTTCTCTGCTTTTTAAAAAAAGTGTTTTGCTTTATTGCTATGGAATTTTTCTTCCCCTTTTTCATTTTCTTCTTTTATTTAGTCACCAGGTGCTGAATATAACACTGGAGAATCAGAACTGAATTATGAAGGTTTTTAGAAGAAACCCCAATCCAATGAGGAAGGCCGATTTATAAACCTACTTCCTTTGTGAGGACATAAACTGTGTCCTACTTTTTGCCATGGTTTTTATTTCTAATTATTTTGCTTTGTTTCTAAAGTCCCAGTTTCAAAAAACCAAATCTGTTTCAATTGTGTTTAAATCAGAGAATAAACTCAGGGTCACTTCTTCAGTCAGTCAGAGATTACTATCCTGGTGCTTAGTCAAAGACTAAAATCGACTGAGGCTGTCAGGACAACTACTGCCCCAAAAAATAAACTTCGAAGGATTCCTTTTGTTGAGGAACAATTAAGATATTGATGACACCATTCCCACCCTCAACCCTCCCACACCTCAGTGGGACTCCCATGCAGCCAGTGTATGAGGATTCTTAATCCATTCTTACTGTTATTTCTTACATTAGAGCAAGTTTCTATGCCTACATACCCAATAGTAGATGTTGAGGAGACTTTTAAAAAATTGTGCAGCTGAACATTTTTATACCTTGGCTACATGATCAGTAGTGTTTAAAACAGGCTTTATACCTTTAAAAGTCAATTCCTTTTTATAAGAGAAAGGAGAAGGAAGATAACATTCATGAAATGCCTGTCCAGATGTAAAATATCTTATAAGAAAAAGTGAAGATCTAAGACAAAGGTCAGCAAACTTGTTCAGTAAATTTAGAGCCAGATAGTAAATATTTTAGGTTTTGTGGGCTGTACTGTCTCTGTCACAACTATTCAATTTTGCCATTGTAGCAAAAAAAAAAAAACGCCATAGGTAATATATAAGCAAATGATTATGCTGTTGCCCAATAAACTTTATTGATGGACCCTGGAACTAGAATTTCATATAGTTTTTATGTATTTCTCAGTATTATTCTTCTTTTGATCTTTTTTTTTAAACCAATTTAAAATGTACAAACTATTCTTAGCTCCAAGGTAAAATAAGGACAAGAGGTAGGCCAGGTTTGGCCACAGGTTATAGTTTGCCAAACGTTGACCTGAGATATAAAGAATTTGTCCAGTCTGAATCAGAATGAGATCCCTATCTTTTCAATTTCAGTTCAGTAGCCTCTTCACTTTACCTACACTGCCGGGAGCCGCCTGGTCTCACAAGCTGATGGAGTCACTGCGGGGAAGATAGCAGAAGCAAAGATCCTGCCTCACGGGAAAACTCACTGACTTCCATAAGTCTCAGTGAGAAGGGAGCAGTAGAAGCGCAGCTCCTGCCGCCACAAAATAACCCCACCAGGCCTGAGGTGGTCACAGCAAGGAAAGGGCAGTCTGAGCCTCGCTCCTGTCGATGGTGGGAAACTGGCATCTCCTCTTTCTACTGATTGGTCTTTATCCTAAAAGCAAAGCACAGTATTCTCGACAGGGCCTCAGGGTGTTCTAAGCCAAACCGAAACCCCCTGCAGTCTTTAGATCTATTCAAGAGAGTGTACTTTTTGCACTTTCCCTTTAAATCTCCTGAGGATCTGTGGGGAGATTGTTGAGGCTTTTGAATGGTCAAATGTATGGTTCAATATAAAAATAATAAGGTATTAGAGCATTGCCCTGCATGCAGAGGATCTATAAATAAAGTCCTCCATGATGCTTACCCACCCAGTCACTAAGAAAAGACTTGTACAAGTGCTATTACTCTTGCAAAATAAGTTACACTTCTCTTTGGGATGATTAATATGCCAGACAGACTGACTCCTGGCCTGTTTGTTTATAACTCAGCTTAACTATAACATTGTATGTAACTAACTTACCTAAGCCTTTCTTTATTTTTTAAGATTTTATTTATTTATTTGACAGAGAAAGCTCACAAGTAGGCAGAGAGACAGGCAGAGAGAGAGAGGAGGAAGCAGGCTCCCCGCTGAGCAGAGAGCCCAATGTGGGCCTGGATCCCAGGACCCTGAGATCATGACCTGAGGGGAAGGCAGAGGCTTTAACCCACTGAGCCACCCAGGCGCCCTCACCAAAGTCTTTTAATTACTTTGTTATTTCCTTTCTTTTCTGTAAGACCTGCTTAAAATACACCTCATGATTAATCCACCCCTTATTGCCTGGAAACAAGATGTAAGAAATTATAAAAAACCTTACTGATCAAACCTATTCCTGTTTTGGTTGAGGGATTTGACATAAATTGTAGACCCATACATCTGCAAAAATGTTTTTCATTCATCAATGCACTATATTCTCTAAAATCATCTACTGTAAAATATTTTTCCTTTTAATCTATAACGTGTTGCCTATAAATGAAGAGACTGAAAGCCGGCGAGGCAGAGATGCCTGGTAGGTGATCAGAAAGGAATGTTTGGGGTTCTCTGGTTATTCATCCTCCAATGCTGTCCTTCCTTCAGGGACTCCTAGTTCAGCTGGAGCTGGACTCCGACACTGCACCACTTGATAGTCCTCTAAATAAGAGACATAGACAGTGATGGGAGAACAAAATTGTGAGAAAATAGGAAAAACTGTAAGAAAGACCATAAGAACAAAGGGCACATTTCCAAGTTTCAATACCTCTTTGATTGGATAGATACGCAGACACAAGACCTAAGAGAAATTGGACAGGTTTTAATCTTTTCTTTGAATTCAATTTAGTTTGGAATCAGGTGGAGAATAGCCAGGAGACATGTCCAGATCCAATAGTGTGGATTTCTGCAGGAATGACTACATTATAAGTCAATTAAACTAGAAATTCAGGAACCAGGGCCATCATTTGTCACCTCATTTTTGTGTCACAAACATTTCACTCATGCTGCTACCCACCCTGGGAAACTTCTCTATAGTTCTATCATCTCAAGCTCAGATTCCATCCTGTTTTTTAAGAGCCATATTACATGCAACCTTTCTATGAATCTTCTGTTTCCACCATATAGAAAACTAGTTCTCCTTTGTCCTCTAATATCATCTTATATTTTAGAGGAGATATGTTAATGCTTGAGATATCAAAATCCAGGTAGCAATTCATCCCTTGAGAAAGAAATTGCAAGTGGAGACCAGAGATCAGTTCACCAAAGTGAGAAATCTGGGCTCAAACATGAGCTCTAGGTGACTACTAACAAAGCAGTAGAAACTGAACTCAGGCCAAAATATCTCAAGGGAGTTATAGGTTCAGGAATGTTTCAATAAATCTGGATATTCAGTCTGAAGGTATGACAATGCAGTAATAAATCTAAGCCAAACCAACAACTCCAGAGTCAACCAGACTATAGCCACAGATCCAGAGATTTGCTCTTACTAGATAGTAAACACAATCCTAGGAGAAACCAAGTCATGAAAACTGAGGTTCAGAACAGGGTTCCCCCAAAATAAGGTATTAGTAATTATAGTAAAAGTACTGTTATTACTACTACTACTAACAAGTCTTGTGGAATTACACCATGCCTGACACTAAATTAGGTGTTTTATATGCATTAGTTCATTCAATCCTCAAAATAATCTTATAAGATAGGGCCAATTACTAGCCCAAATTTACACTTAAGAAACTAATCCTAGAGCTTGAGTGTCTCTCCCAAAGTTAAATAGTTTTGATGTGCTGGAAAAAAAGATCCCAACCCAAGTTTCCCTATAACCCATTAGAATTAACCAGATATATCCACACAGGAGAAATTAATGAGAAATGAGATGTGGTTTATCTTGAATTCACCAGTTTTCATATGCAATGAAAATGAAGCTTTTCAAAATAATGGAAGTACCTCAATTGTGTGATTTGCTCCAAATTTTGGTTATGAGACTTAATTCTAACTCCTATGGGTGAGAAAGTCTGGAGATTGTGATAGCCAATTAAGATTGGCCTAGAAATTACACCAAAAGGCCCACTGGTATGTCCAGTGGCAAAGATAGATACACAAATGAAATAATGAGATTAAGTTACTGGAATTAAAATAAAAACTTAGAAAAAGAATAAACAAGGAATTTATAGGTGAGATGGGTGCGGGAAAGTATTACAGAATGCTTTGCCGATTCCTGGTTTAGATGATTAGATAAATAGCAGAAACTTTTTATTTATTCACTTATTTATTTATTTTAAAGTTTATTTATTTTAAAGAGAGAGAGAGCATGAGTGGGAGGGGCAAAAAAAGAGGGAGAAAGAATTTCAAGTAGACTCCATGATGAACACAGAGCATGCCGGAGGGCTCAGTCTCACAAAACTGAGATCAGGACATATCGTAAAACCAAGAGTGAGATGCTTAACCGGCAGCACCATCCAGGCGACCCTAGCAGAGACTTTTAAATGGGAAGTAATAGGGAAGGGTCTTATATTTCTGAAAGATGCTAAATAATATAAAAACTGAAAAATTAGCCTTGAAAGCAATTCCACTTCTTGGTATTTATCCATCAATACACATATGAAAACAATATCTCAAAAAGATATCTGCACCCCCTGTTCATTGCAGCATTATGAATAATTGCCAAAATATGGAAGTAACCTAAGTATTCTCTGATGAATGAAAGCATTAAAAAAATAATAATATATAGATATGCATACACAATGGAATGTTATTCAGCTGCAAAAAAGAAAGCAAATCATGTTACTTGCGACAAGGGTAGAGCTTGAGAGCATTAAGCTGAAGTGAAATAAGTCAGAATGACAAAGACTGCATGATCTCTTTTATTTGTGGAATCTAAAAACAAAAACTCATAGCAGTTATCAAATATGGAGGATGTGGGTGGTAAAATGAGTCAAGGGGGCCAAAAAATTAACATTAACATTGGCTTTTTCCAATTAGAAAGCCAGGCTCTTTTAGTGGAATAATAGGGCCAAATGCAGAGGGGATTGAATGTAAAATGGGAGTGGAAATAATGAATAAACTCTCAGAAAGAAGTCAAGAATCACATTCTAGACCACATATCTTCTAGGTGGAAAATAATATTTCCTCAAGAGAGCCACTCCTCAAAGCAAAAAAAATCAAAGATTACAGAGCACATACACTAACCTTTCTACAAATTTGATGTTTAGATATTGACTCATCCAAGACTGTGCTAAGACTCACCCTTGAGTGAGTTGGGGCCCCTCCAATGCACCTCGTGACTTACAGAAGTTTAATACATATTTTGTTTTATTGAAATATCTTATTCTTTTTGTCTTCCTCATTAGGATAATAATATTAATAATAATATTAATAATAATTAATATAATATATAAAATTATTGTGTAATTATTATATAATATATAATATATGATATATAAATAATATATAATATATGATATGATATATAAATAATATATAATATACAATATAATTAATAATAATATTAATTGCTTTATAGTATTGCTTTATATTATATTATATTACAGTGTGGACCCATAGGAAGCACCACATGTCAGGTCCTGTTATTATCATCATTATCATCACAATTGCTGGCTGAATCTAAACTACCTGAATGAGGGGATAGTTTTATCCACATTACCTAGAACAAATATGAGTTCTCAATAAATATTTGTTGAGTTGTTGAATAATAGATAAGCAAATTTACTAATTATCAATTAATTAATAAATACTATACAAATAAATTTTGAAGTTGGCTTTTTGAGATTATTTTCTATTTTCCCCAAAGGAAAACCAGTAGTGACATATAAGATTGCAATGGACCAATATTTCTCACTAGAACTATAAAAATCTCTAGTGCTTCCAATATGTATGTAAAAATTAGGCAAAAGTAGAAGTAACCCATAAAAACATTTAAATTTATGCCACTAGAGCTTACCTTATTATGAGAAAGCTTCTTTCACAGAGTAGAATTTCTAAAACAATACAAATAAAAAAGTAGGTGATTTTGTGAATATCTTAAGGCATAAACCTTCTGAAGAACAATTTGGCAATGTTTATCAGAAGCCTTAAAAATGCAGCAATTCCTTTTCTAGAAATATCCTCAAATAATAATAAGAACATGAATAAATGTTTCTTTTTAAAGATAATTGTAACAACATGGTTTGTAACATTTAAAGACAATAAAGAATCTAATATCAATAAGATTAAATGTATTATTCTACATTTGTACTATGAAACACTGAGCGATTATGTAAATTGTTATTTTTATACCATGTTTCTTATAATGAAAGATATTCATGATATGATCATCTACAAAACAATATGTAAAGCATAATATCATTTTTGTTTATTGAGAGAGTAGAAATAACAATAGGGAAAGAGAGAATTAACAAAATGATGGTATGCAAGCCCAGAAACTGATAATCTTTTTTGAGTACTTACTTCTCTTGTTTTTATTCTATCCATCATCTGATTCTGTCCTTTTCACTTTTGTTTTGTTTGTTATTTTAATGTTTTTAAATACTTTTTTTTTAAAGATTTTATTTGTTTATTTGACAGAGAGAGAGATCACAAGTAGGCAGAAAGGCAGGCAGAGAGAGCAGAGGAAACAGGCTCCCTGCTGAGCAGAGAGCCCGACTGGGGCCTCCATCCCAGGACCCTGAGATCATGACCCAAGCTGAAGGCTGGAGCCTCAACCCACTGAGCCACCCAGGTGCCCTCCTTTTTACTTTTTAAACCTTCTCTTCACTTACCGTCCTCTTCATCATTATTGTCATAATCTTCATTTAGAAACGGTATTATTTTTCATGTTTTTGTGGAAAAACTAGTAAGTGAAGACTCTCCTAGGGTTGCCCTTCTCGAGCCCACACACCGCAGGGCAGTTAAGAGAATGGTCTTGCTTCAATGCCAACCTGAATACTGCATCATGTTTTCAGGGCAAGATCTAAGATCCTTGGTGTCACATATTCCACAATTAAAGCTTTGACTCCTACTTACTTACCTCTGCAACTCATTTCACGTGGTTGCTGTGTCCCTTTTCCATTTGCTTCGGACCAAACTGGAGTATTTGTACATTTCCTAAGTTTGCCACGGTAACTTCTATGCACCTTTTTGCAAGATGCTTTAGCCACCAAAAGCAAGTTGTCTCCTTATCTAGTTGCTATTCATCTTTTGTAGATAAAATCATTGTTGTTTAAAATCAAACTGATTATAGGCTCTTTTGTTAATGCAGGCATTCATTTCAGTGATAAACTATAACTCCACATTCAGAAATGGATAAGGGACATGAAGACTAGAATCAGAATTAGTCAAGCAAATAACCCTTTGAAGCTAAACAAGAATCAGAGTGAGTCAAGCAAATAACCCTTTGTTGAACTCAGCACATTTCTGAGACTTTGGGTAGTCAGAGAGAGTCTTTTTCTTAGAAGGATATTGAGAGTCAATTGTTTTGTATACTAGCAAATGTTGATTTGTATTTAGAAGCAATCAGACGGTCCAGAAAGTGGAGAAGCGAGGGAGTCTTGAGAGAGAAATGGAGATAAGCACTATTGCAGAAGACTAGCATCAATGGAAGGGACTGTCCAGTGAGAAATTGCCAGAGCAGAGTGGCCATAGTAGTTGCTGTCCCACCCACATCCCATTTGACAAGCAAATGCAGATGCACCCCTCCCCAGCTTCTGTAAGCATTGACTGCTAATGGTTCACAGCTGCACCTTTCTGAAAATTGCCTATTAGTCATAATGGCACTAATACATAAATGCCTGATAAGTTATACTCTGCTCCTAAAGTACCCTGCAGCTGACTAACACAGAAGTACAAAAAATCTAGTCCCTTGTCCTTAGCAAGGACAATAATGTAGGGCCATTTTCATTCTAGAGCTCACTATGGGATCAGTTGAGTCCATGTTTTTGTCTAACTTCCCCCCTTGTCCCTTCCTGCTTTCTTTATTCCCTTACAGATTACACTGGAGCTAATAAATCATTGCCCAAGAAACCTAGCTAGTCACGGGCTCTACTCCTAAGAAACCCAGCCCAGGATAGTGACCCATGACTTTTTCAAGGCTGAGAATGTGAAATACTAAATTTTAAGATATTTTTATTGCAGAGATGAAAACTCTCCCATTGACCTCATCTTCTGAAGATTGTGCTATACACACATACCCATCAAAACACACCCTGCAAAAATGCTTTCTATAAGTTTTCAGAGGAACTTGATAAATGGCTGAGTTCCACATAGGGTTGGCACAAAACAGGAGGAAGAAAATAGCTACAAAGAAATAGTTCACTAGACTTGGGAACTCAGAACCAACTAAAAATACAAGAATATAAATCTCTGGGAATTGGGGGGAATTATAGGGAGGGGAAGACTTCACACAGAAAATGGGAATTATAACACATGCAGACTGATACCTGACCTTATCTGATAGGCTCACCTTAGTTTACCTGCTGCTGTTTCATAGCATACTGAAATACGTGCTTCTTTTATTCTCTCTGAGGATGTTCTCTAGTATCACAGGAACGTGTTTCCCCCACACAGGTGAAACCAACAAGTGCAGGGGAGATAAAGTCCCAAGAGGCCAGACTCAATCAGGAAGAGGATAGGAGTCATCGATATATGCCCTGACCTCCGGGACTGATACTCAAAGGCATCACCAATAGGACTGAGTCCCAGGTACCTATACTGATTAACTTATTAAAGAATACTTTATTGGTTCCCCTCCCATTCCTATCTAATTTCCCCCCACTCCCTCACTTGTGCTTGGAATTACCTTCCAAATAATTCACTGTACCCAAATCCTTGTGTCAGAGTCTGTTTTGAGAGAAAATAAAATTTATGTAGAAATTGGGCCTATTTTAGTCAAATGTGTATTTCCTGGGGCATCTGGGTGGTTCAGTCAGGTAAGCTTCAAACCCTTGATTTTAGCTCAGTTCATGATCTCAGCATTGTGAGATGGAGCCCCAAGTGTGGCTCTGCCCTTAATGGGGAGCGGGGGCATCTGCTTAAGATTCTCTCTCTCCCTCTCCCTCTGCCCCTCACCCCACATGTTCACACACTCTCTCTCTAAAAAAAAAAAAAAATAAGTAAATCTTAATTTTAAAATAGAGATTAATTAATTAATTAAATGCACATTTTCTTGAAGAATTAATTCATCACTTTTCTAGGAATCCTTCTCTAGCCTACTCTCTTCCCAACCTGTGTTTCCTCATTATTCCATGAATAATTCTAGGAAGTTGGAATAATGTGTGTGTGTGTGTGTGTGTGTGTGTGTGTGTGTGTTCCCTCAAGGGCTGTGAGTTCCTTGAAATCAGAAACAGTGTTTTATATCTATCTATATCCCTAGAGCCAAGAGCTATGCCATGAATTTTGATGAATGTACCAGTTAGAATTATTTCTGCTGTTAATAGCAACTTAAGCCATAAAAGGAGTGGGGGGAGAACTTATTGTATTAAATAACGAAGGAGTCCAGGCATAGACATTCAGGCTTATTTTCATTCAAGGATAAAATGACTCAAATGGTGGTACCAAAAGTCATTTTTTTACCTGTATTTCTTTGGAGATGCTATCTTGAAGTTGCCTCCATTTTATATATCATTTCAAAATAACCACAGCAGCAGTTGTTACTAATCCTCTAAGGTACATAACCAAAAAAAAAAAAAAAAAAAAAAAAAAAAGCCAGACTCTTTATCAGCACACCCCAAAAAGCATGTTGAATATTATTGACTTTGGGGATCATGTGACCATCCCTGGTCTATCACTGCAACCATAGGAATGCCATGTGATAGTTGTCTGAGATCTGGGTTACCTGCTTTATTCTGGAACTGGAGGAGGAGCCCCACATAAAGCAAAAGGTTGAAAAGGTAATGGGCGTATTTCCTGGAGGAAATTCAGGAAGTTGTTAGCAGAAGAGAAGAAAATGTATGCTAGAAGGAAAATAATCGATGTTTAACTAGAATGAATAAAAAATGATGAATGGTAATATATTTTACTACCACAGAATTTCACTATGATTTTTGCAAGTATATACCATGTTTGGGTATGTGTGTTTGTATAACTTTTCATAAAAAGGTGTATAAATAGATAGACTAAAAGAATCATTTTAATTTGGAAAGTACTATTGTCTGCTTGAGAGGATAGGAACATTTGTTTTAATAAAAACTTGCTTAGTACTTAGAACTATAGCAACATATTTAAATTTATTTCCAGGACAAGATTAGGTGTAACCTCCAGGGAATAGATTTGCCCTATTAACCAGAGCTCTCATTGACTTCAAATATGGAGAGAGTTGATGTTCTGAGAATGAGTGTTAATAGGTACTGAAAGAATGGGCACAGTTTAGTGTTTATAAAAAATACAAGATAGTATAATGTGAAAATGTATGCAGGGAAATCAAAGACTTCCTCTGTGGTGTGTGTTTCACCAGTTAGCGCATTAAAGAAATTAATATTGTATTTAAAGTAGAAAAAAAATCTCTACCTTATAGTACTCATTTTTAAGTTTTCAAAATTAAATTAAAAATTCGTATCGAATAAAATAGCCTCAACTTACATTCTGATCTCATGAGATTCTTGTGGATATAGAAAGAAAAATGGCAATAAGAAAATATTGGGGATAATATACACTGGATTTTTTAAAGAAAGACTTATAAAACAATCCCAAATAATAAAGAAATCCTTTTAAATAACAAGATGCCTAGTACATTTTAAGCAATGTATTATTCTTATTTTTATGTATATATAGTCCTTTCAGAAATATATCCTAAAATACCCAAAAGTGAGAGTAATGAAAGAAAACTTAGACTGTTTTATGAGTTTCACTCATGTCTCCTTTTTCTTCACCCCATAAGTGCTGGTAAGCCTTCCCACACATTCCTGGAGTGCAAAGCTGGGTCTGGCACTTTCTGATTCCATATGCTTCTATGCACTAAAAATCAGCAAGGATGAGGCTTGATCATCTTCTGCATAAATTATGGGTGTGATTTGCCAATATAACTGGGCACCAGTCCAGTTGTCTTGAAAAATCAAAAAAAGGAAATGAAAGTTTTTTTTATTTTTTTCTATCTCTCAACCTGAGAAGGGAAAACACAAGTTCAAACTAAATGGGGTCATTTAGTATCTCAAACCCAAAGTACTAAATAAAGTATCTGAGCTTTGTGGGAGGAAGAAAAGGAGAGCTCTTTGGCTTAAGTTATGGTTCGTAATAGAGATCACTTGATGATGTAATGTATGCCTTGTTATGGATACTGCCAATTTTTAAACCCAGGTTTCTTGGTCATTGAGCAGAGTAGGGTGTAGAACATGAAGGGGAAATCTTCAAAATACAGTAACATTCTCTCTTTGATTTTTGTATCTCTTAAACATTATGCCCAAGTAGTGCATATAAAACTTAGGTAACCTATCATATGAAAACTCAAATATAACTGGCATTAAGGAGAAGTACTGGATATGGAGAAGGGGAGAGCTCTGAACCAGGAGAACCCAAAGTTACAAGGACAGAAGAAAAAAAAAATAGTAGATTGCTAAATATTACACTGAGAAAAACTATTCCCATTTCCCATATTTCATTCATGGATCAGGGAATCCTAACTTTGGAAGAAACAACACCATATCAGTGAATCAGTCACTGATTCAGAGCATACACGTTAGCCTAAAGGACATAACTTGAACCTACAAAGTACTTCCATGCAGCTGGTGCTATAACTAATTATTGAAAAAAGCCATTCAAAAAATGGCCAAATCAGGTCTTCTGTGTCCCAGTGATGGAGAACAGGATAAGATCAGTAAATTTTACAAGCATGAGCCAATCTCATATTTTACTTTTTGTAAATTTAGTTCCCATGTCAAAAGCAATGCTGTGTGAGTTACCATGACACTGAAGTTCCTGGACGGTAGATTTTGTAGAAGCATTTTGGGCAAGGAAAACAAATTCATATTGAAAATCTCATTCCAATAAAAAAACAAACAAACAAAGCACAGCCCTTCCTACAGTGGAGCTAATCCAATGTAATCCAAGTTTCCATAGAACTAATCCTTCTGAGGAATAATGCTATGTTGGAGCTAAATGTTGATCCTGCTATTGGCAGGTTGGACATTCAGCAATAGCTCTAACCAGACAGGTTTTAGTGAGTAAAAATCCAGTTTGTTAAATCCATAACCATTTTATTCATGCATCTATTGGGGAAGAACAAGGTAACGGGTAAAAGAAGCTGACTGACATTCATAGGACAAATTATCTGAACCACCTAGTTGTTACGATTCTCCTTTCTTAAGAGTGCTCTTTATTGAGTATTCACATGGGACACAAATACCTTCATTCTCTATGCCCATATAGAGACATTGATCCATACATATACCATTTATGTAGACCACCTTATCACCAATTTTCTAATCGCATTCCCTCTAACCCAAGATATTAGTTATTTTGGATAGTGTCAGCATGTCATATAGAACTACATGTAATCCAAACCCAGTCATCAATGTGGGAAGAAAAAAAAATTAAATATAGAGGGAATAGACACCATGAGAATCTGCGTCACTTGGAGATGCAGCTCACTTATGCCTTTAGGACTCAAGCCGATCTCCTATAAACCACTTCCACTTAATTGTGGAATGAAACTCTACATACTGAAATTTATGGCTTAATAAGTGAGACAACACCTGACTTCCGATATGCAGATCAGGTTACATGATAACTTGATAACCCATGACAGTAGTCCAGGCTCTTCTAGAACCCCGTAGCAAACTAGAAGTTTCTCAAAAAGGGAATTGTCTGAAAAGGATGACATGGCATACTCCAAAATTCTAATGTTTGCACTGTGGTTTACCTATAGGGTCCTAATAAAAATTCCATAAAATTTTTCTGTCTGCCTGAGACTTTTTTTTTTTAAAGATTTTGTTTATTTATTTGGCAGAGAAAAACACAGCTATAGAGGGACACACAAGCAGGGGGAGGGAGAGAGGGAGAAGCAAGCTTCCCACCAAGCAGGGAGCCCAATGCAGGGCTTGATCCTGGGAATTCAGGACCATGACCTGAGCCAAAAGCAGATGATTAATGACTGAGCCACTCAGGCACCCCTGCTAGAGACATTTTAAGTACCATTTGTTTCTGCCAGCTCACATGGCCCATGACTGAATCTTTCTCCAGGTCTCACTAGAAATTTCAGACTTTTAAGTTCTTCAATAAATGATCTATATGTTATCTATATGATCACAAGGAACCCATGAAATAGATACGCTGAGAGTCTTTTTCCACAGGAAAAGGTGCCAGATACAACAACACGTCCCTTATCTTTGAAGGGCATATCTTAACAAACCCCAGACCATTTTCCTGAGACATAGGCCTTTAAAATTGGGTGGAAATAGAATTACCCTCGGATACACATGTATCCTACCAAAGTGTCTAAAGTAGTTACTACTTTCTGCCCCTCAGGTACAAGCATGACATATCATTGTTATAGTAGAGAAATGGGATGTTTGATGAAATGCAGAGATATTTAGGGTCCCTCAGACCGGTTATGGCAGACAGCTGGGAAGTTGCTATAGCCCTAGAAGTAGGATGGGGAAGATGTATTGCCAGATATGCCAAATGAAAATTCACTGTTTGGGGGCATCTTTAGTAACAGGTAAGAAGGTAGAAACATTCACAAAATCAATAACTGTGTAATAGATGATGTTTTGATCTGCTCCAGGGAAGAAACCAGACCTTAAACAGCTGCTGCAATTTGTTTAACCACTAATTAAGTAATTCTTCAACATCTGTCTTCTTCTGCACAGCTAGATAGGACAGTTGACTTGGGAATTTATTAGAAATTATCATTTCTATAATCTTAAGTTTCTGATGGTGGCACTAATTATGAAACCCTTCTGAGAATGAAGTATTGCCATTGGCTTATTATGTTTGTAGATAAAAACTATTCTAGAAGCTTTTCCCTTGGACCCTTCACTATAAAGGTCCTTAATTCATAAGTCAAGGAACCAGTATAAGTATTCTAGCATATTTTTTTTTAGTATTTCTATCCCCATTAAGCTTTCTACACCTGGAAAACACCACACAGTGGATTTGGGGACAACTCTCTATGAGAAAAAACACAACCTAAACATCATTAATATTCTGATCTCCAAAATTCTCCCATCTGATTGAAGGGTCACAGTGGCATTTTGTGTCTCTAAGAATTAGTAGCAGTTCAGAGCCACTTTCAAATGATACCTGACCTGTATAACTTTCCCTTTCTTAATACACTGTCACACTTAAAAAGAAAAAGTCCAGATCCTTTTGGGAAAAGCTAGAGAAAGATATACTGGATGAGTTTTTGGCAGTGCATTGTCCTTCCCTAAAAGAACCTGACAGCCCTTATCCAAAGTGCCCTGTGTATTAAATATGTATATTATATATTTGTATATAATATATTTAATTTTTTATATATTATGATGCTTTGATATCTTAAAAAACTTTGCTGACTGGGGAGTAACCCCTTCCAGGGGTAGCCAAGTTTTACAGATAGCAAAGGGTTCAGCTGGGAGCAAGATTTTTTTTTAAAGATATATTTATTTATTTGAAAGAGAGAGAGGAGGGGAAGGGCAGAGGGAGAGGGAGAGAAAATCTCAAGCAGACTCCATGCTGAGCCCAACACAGGGCTTGGTCCCACGATGCTGAGATCATGGCCTGAACCAAAACCAGGAGTGGAGTTCTTAAGGGACTAGGTCACCAGGCACCCCAGGAGCAAGTTTTTGATATGTAAACCAAGCAGCTATAGCCATGCCTGCTTTATCTGACTTACACACCTCCAGAGGCAATATTCCTCTGCCTTAATCATGCCAGGGCCAAATACCCAGTAACTACAGGTCCCTCTTATAGTTTAGAGCCCACTGAAATTATGCCAACTAGCCAGTCCTCAACTGTTTACCCTACCTTGCCTTGCCTTTCCTACAGAAACCCCAGTGAAGGCTCTGAGCTAAACCTATCACTTGCTTCTGCTTCCTGATCAAAACCTGGTGTTGCTCCTGCGGCTCTGAGTGGCAAGCTGTGACTCTTGTTTCTAGGGGAATTGTAACATTAAACTTTTACTGGCGTTGACCTCCTTGTGTCTTCACTAAGTCTCCTTCATAAATTCAAAGCTGGGCACAAAATGCACTGGAAGTGTGAACTGACACAGGAATAGGACTTGATTCTCCATTTTGATGATTCAAGTCAAACTATTATTCACCAGTTATTCCATCTTTTACAAATCAAGTCAAACTTCAGTAAACTACCTTTATATTGCAGTCTTTGGGTTGTCATGATCAACTAGATAAAGACAAAGTTCTCTGTGGTGGAAATCATTTTGATTACTGCTTCAAATGTGCTACTCATAGTAATTCTACCTACATTGTCTCAGTCAGTTAAGTGGTGCCACTCGTCCACGGCAACCTTAACATCCCATTATCCCTCCTGAATTCAGAGAGCCTGTTTTGATGGCAGCCCTTCTCACTATCATTCATTCAGGGAACAGTTACTATAGAAATTTTTAAAGATGACAGTCCTCCTTTCATCAATGTATTTCTCAAATATCCTCCAGACAGATAGGTAGATGAGCAGGCCTTACAAGCTAAATCTAACCCCTCATTCAAATATCCATAAGCTTTTCAATAGTGTCCTCTATAGTATATCAAAGGAATTCTGACAACTCAACTCCATTTTAGTCAACTAACCAAGTGCAAATTTAGAACTTCTTGCCAGCTTCTCAAAGTACACTAAATGAGAATCTCCTCTTAGTGAACAATTTTTAATACATTCAAATTGACCCAATGTTACATTCTCCCTCCCTGATGCAACATTTTCTCAATTCATTTCCATACATATTCCCAGATTTCTATTAATATGAGTACAAATTGTGTAAATAGTTTTGCTGTGTGTAGTAGTTCTTTTTTAGGTCATAATCTTCCTCTGATGCCCAGAAGCATGCCAGAATCTGAGTCTTGTCACAGATCTAGAAAGAATGAAGCAGAGATGGTGAGGTATGTCTAAGGAGGAGATCAGCATTTCCTGGAAATCAAATCAGGCTAGGACAGCTAAGTTCTTCAGGCAAGGGGAGATTAATTTTCCCAGACTTGGAGGAAAAGTGCTTCTACTGGCAAATGAGGAAAGGGCAGTTACTCCCCAGTCAGCCTCAATAAAATGTAAAGATTCAAGTTTTTCTGCATTATCAAAATCAATGTATGTTTCTCCATCCAATTTTCATGGCCCTACTCCTTATCAATGAATGCCTTTATTCTATGTAAGAAACCCTGGGGGCACCTGAGTGGCTCAATCTGTTGAGCTTCCAACTCGTGATTTCAGCTCAGGTTTTCATCTCGGGGTTGTGAGATGGAACCTTATGTTGGCCTCTGCACTCAGCACAGAATCTGCTTGTCCCTCTCCCTCTGCTCCTCGCCCAGCTCACATACTATCTGTCTCTAAAGTAAATGAATAAATCTTGGGGCACCTGAGTGGCTCAGACATTAAACGTCTGCCTTCAGCTCAGGTCATGGTCCTGGATTCCCAGGATCAGGCCCTGCATCGGGCTCTCTGCCTCGTGGGAAGCCTGCTTCTCCCTCTCTCACTTCCCCTGCTTATGTTCCCTCTATAACTGTGTTTCTTTCTGTCAATTAAATAAATAAAATATTTTAAAAAATAAAGTAAATTAATAAATCTTAAAAAAAAAGGAAGAAAGAAACAAGAAAATCTGCACAGTGGGTTTAATTCTAATTCAGCTACTCTGTAGTATTGGTCTTAAGAAATTGTGTAGGAAATAGGGTTTTTTCTCGGAGCAGTCATAGAAGCTCTCTAATCCATTACCCTACCTTGATTTGGGAATTTAAAACCTGGGAGCTCATTTTTTTATTCTCCACAGTTTCTAATGCACTTAGAACCAACCACCGAACCATTTTATTTGTTTTTACTAAAGTGTTCTACAGCATCAACTACTTGGTGACCCAAAGCCTTCTATGGTCATATGATTATAAATGAAACCACAGGTGGCGATTTAAGAAACCATTTTGCCACTACGTGCCCTGGACTGCAGGTGTCCCCTTTGCTATTGGCAGCAAGGACTTTAAACCTGATTAAGACCAAAGAAGCAATTATAAATTACTATTTTTAATGTTCTGTTCTCCTTGAACCAATTCTGATACCAATAACTATAGCAATCAGTATTCAATCATGAAAGTAGAACATACATGGCCATAAGGGAGAGATTTATTATAGGAATAAGAGCCTCTGCAATTGTTGAAGTTGAAGAAATAACAGAACAAAAAGAGGTTGGAAGAAAAGAGACTTGGTGAAATACTGAAGTGGGTGGATAAATTGGAGTTCTTCAAGAAATCCAGAAGATCAGGTATACCCAGCCACTAAAATGTGACCACAAGGATAGATGGTAGAATAGAAGATAATAAGAAGCCTCTTGACTGATTTTTTTTTTTTTTTTTAGTCTGCAATCTCTATTATTCAGGAATGGTATTTATAATGAAGTTCTGAATATGTAAAAGGGACTGAGGTCACATTTGCAACACTCTGTCACCATTAGTGACCCTGAAGACTTCTAGCTCATGACTCCTGCTTCACTCCTACCTTCCAAATATCACAAAAATTCCTCTTTTGGCCAACATTAACTTAGAACCATATGGGAAAAGGAATTCTGGGAAATATAGTTTCAGCTTAGCCAAATTGACACAGTATAAAAATACCACAGCATATTTTCCATATTTAAATCCTATTAGACTTAAATCATGTGCCATTGGTATTAAATCATGGGCCTGTTGGTTCTTAAATTATGTGCCAACTCTGACTAAATAAAAATGGTATGGATTATGATTTTGAGGGGGTTGCAAGCCACAGATATTGACTCTGGCTAACTTGTGCAAAAAGAAAAAAAAAGTTACTGGAATAATATTATTGGGAAACTCACTATTCTAATGGAAAGCTAGTGAAGATAGTTTGAAATTAAAAAGAAACCAGAAAAACATCAGGCAGTTCTCTACTGCCTCATGAAGATTTCTTTTCTGGGAGGAATGTACAGTTTTGTCTTTTGTTTTTGGAGACATTTTTGCTGCCTTTTTTTTTTTTTTTAAATCCTGAATAGCTCTGCACAAGATTCTTTCTCCTTGGAAAAAAGTGCTTTTGTCTAATTAGGTTTAGATTACATGCTCACTTCTTGGTACTATTGATATAGTAAGATCTGGCAAAAGTATCCTGCCACAGCCTTCAGGAAGCTCTTTGCTTCATAATAAAAGAGTGGTTTACCTTGTTTTATAATTTATGGTTTCACCCTCCTTGCTCAAAATGGTGGCAAGGTAATTCCACACAAAGAAATAGAACTGGTGCTAGGAAGAAGGAATGGTTATGGACAAACCAAAATCTTCTAATGAATACCCCTAATAAGGATTCTGAGGCAATATCCAGAACCAGTTAAAAAAAAAAAAAAAACAAAAACCTGCATTTGATCTATCAACATTGGCTTTCATTGTTGCAGAAAAGAATACTAATAGCAAGTTGGCCAAATATTTTTGCCAACAACCCTTGATTTTGAGACAGCCTCTTCAATTCACCAAATAGACTGCTGAAAGAATGTTAGGGTTACTTAATAGAGAGTATTCAAACACTTCCTCTGCCTTACTGAAGGCTTGTCATAATGTAAATCCAGGCTTACTCTCATTATTCCAATCTCATATATTCATTCCACCTGTGGTACATCAGTTCATTGGGGAGAAAGCAATGCAGTAGAGGGAAAATATGGATTTAAACACTATCTTCACCCTGTGACAGCTGTGTGGGCTTTAATATTTCCATAAATTTTTTGACAATTAGTGTCCTCAGCTATCTACCTATTAGAGTCAGTGACAGAATTACATGAAAAGCAAGCTAACAAACACAATGTCAGAGTCAACTTGGCACCTAACATGCAGGAAACATTCCATATACACTAATTCCTTCTGCATTTGCTCCTCTAGTATACCTTTCTTTAAAAAAAATCTCCTTCTGATGTTTTTACCTAATTGAATCATGTACTCAAAATACAGTTCAATATTATCCTTTTCTTAAAATTTGCCAAATAACATAAAGTTTCCAACCTCTATTATAACAACTTACATGAGTTATATATAATAACTATATAAATTCACATGTAAGTGCAACATTAGGCATTTCATTATGTCTTTATACTTAAATTATTAATTAATTAATTATTTTATGTAGTATATTATCTCCATGCTGGGTCATTATTATTATGACTATCCAAAATCTTCATAACATTCAACATTTGGGTGTTTTTTCTATTTACTATTAGCTAGTTGCCAGGTGTTAGCTTGGAAATTGGTAGCACAAGATAAATAAGAAAAACCATTTTAGTGCCTATAAGACACCTCTTCAATTCACCATTTTCTTCTGCATTGGGCTTCAATTCACAGCCTAATGCAGAAGATAAGTGAGAAAATAGTCAAAATCAAGAAATCTTAAAGAATGTACAAAAGAAGAAAAAGAAAAAAATACTGTTGTGAAAACTGTAAATAATTCACAGTGACTAGATGATAGAGTTAGAAAGGGAAACAGCAATATAGGAGACTGGAAAGGCCAACCAAGACACCATCATAAAAGGCTGTATTACCTAAATGGTTAAGATTTTATCTTAAGGTCAATAAAGAAACACTGAAGAAATTAATCCAGAAAGAATTATAATACATATCAACAAAACAATAAGAATAACTGTAGTAATAGCTGCAACCAAATATTGAGCACTATTTTTTGCAAGTACTGTATTAAATAGATAATTTATTTAATTCTCAAGACAATGCTCTGATACAGATATTATAATCCCAATTTACCAATGAGGAAATTGAGACTTAGAGAGCTTAAATAACTTGCCCAAAGTTACAGTTAGTAAGTATTGGAACTGGTTATAAATCCAGATCTGTCTCATTCAAGAACCCACAAACTTAACCACAATGTTAAGATTTATGTTTTAGAAAGATCATTTTGGCAGCAGTGTGGAGAACTGATTGAAGGAGTGTAAGCCTAGAGGCAAAGACTCCATTTGAAAGACTATTGCGCAAATACAGCTTTAAAAGGTTAAAAACTCATTCCCAGAAAGTAGTGGCACAGATAGAGAGAAAGAGATGAATTCAATAAATGTGAAGGAGATTTAATAGGCAAGAGTTAGTAACTTGGCGGGATATGGGGACAAACAAGAAAAATCAAATGTAATAACCAAGTAACTGGGTTGATGTTGTATCATCAATATAAACTATTTGGATCGAGAAATTGGAAGATGATGAAATCAGTCTGAGGTGGGGTACATGGGAGATGGAAAAAACACTGTTGAGATTGTAGGGTTTATAGAAAATTCACATGGCAGTAGGTATCTAGAAAGAGATCTGATAGGCTTAGATACAGGTTTAGGTTTATATATATCTAAATATAGGTTTAGATACAGCCATTGAGCTAGAAAAAAATGAACTCAGGGAGAATCTATAGAGTAAATGAAATAGTGAAATGAGAACATAAAATGCTTGAAACATTGATATTTGAATATATTTTGGATACAAGATGAAGGTTTAGCAAAGACTGGGAAGGAATTTCCACAGGCTTATGAATATAACCAGAATAGTTTTAAAAAGTGGGAGTTGTAAATATAAAGTTGTAAATAATGGCTAAAGCCACAGAAAATAACTTTTTAGTTCTACATGGACTATAGGTTATTTTATATTATTCTTTGTAAGTCACTTCAGTATATTTTTAGATTACAGATAGAATGAAATATTTCTCATAACATTTAGCAACAGGATCATTGGTGTTCATGCAATAGCAGATTCACTGGAGTACACTGCAGAGACAAAGACACATGGCAATTCATAGAGAAAGTGAGAAGAGCAAAAGCACAGTTATTCTTTAAACTGAATAGGAGGGAAAGAGAGAGATAAGGTAAGAGATGGTCAAGGGCATTTAAAGTGTAGGAAGAGTGAGTTTGTGTGTTTAAGATGGGAAATACTTGAACATGCTTTCATTGTTAAAGAATAAAAGGCTGCCAGATACAGAAAACAAAGCTGGATCTCTGCTTGCTGGGCAAGAGAGAGCAATTTCATTCAAGAAATGTATTTCAAAAAGACTTCCCTAACTGAAAGCAGAAGGACTACCTACAGGGATAAAAGGGGGGAGTTTATTCCATATCAGGAGGAATTCTAAGAAAGAGAACAACACTGTAAAGCCTCCCTTGGGTTTGGTCATGCTCTGTTATATGTTAGAGAAGTATGAACACGGCAGAAAGGATCTGTCAAGATCAGAAGCAAGTAGGGACACTTCTCTCTGAGCATGCTTGGACTTGGCAACTTCTCCTTTAACACTATGCTTAAGAGACAGATTTACTAGATATGAAAATGTAGAAGACATAGCAGACAAAGATGATTGATGGTGCCATATTTCTAGCCAGAAACTTTTAAGTGGATTGGATAAGAAGTTGAGAAATTTTCCACCTGATAGCTTCTATTTTCTCTGTGAAGTAATAAATTGAACCATTCATTGGAAGTAAGGAAAATCAAAGATAATGTCTGATAAGATTAGGTTAACAAATTCATTCCAGTCTACCTGGGAATTGTCTGGCTTTAGTACGGAAAGTCAAGGTCTTAGAACCCCTTAGTCTTGGATAAAGCAGGACATTGGTCCAGATGAGATTGTTATCAGTTATAGTTGTTGAAGAGAATGAAGAAATAATCAGAAGATAAAATAATAATAAATAATGATAAAAGAAATAATTAGAATCTTACTAAGGCTGGAGACTAGGGGATCTATAATAATTCCAATGTATTTAGTCCTGTGATTTAGTAATATTCTGGGCTCAGGTCTATTTCAGTACATCCAAAATGTGGGATAAAAAGGCAAATAATGTTAAGATAAGAGCTTCAAGCACCAAATATCCTTATCATTTATAATTTCTGTACTTCCTCAAGAGGACTTAGGGTGAGCTTGGGAAGAGTCAGAGAGAAAGAAAGTTAATATAGAAATTCTGGTATTCTATATTTCCTAAAGGAAAACATTCAAATGGACTCTCCGATACCATGCAGACCCTAGAATTTCAATTTAAGTTTTCCAAAATGATAAATTACTTATTTCTTCCTTTCATAGGAAGCAAAGCCAGGTGATACCAGTTTTGAGGACTCAAATACTATTGTATTATTGCAAACAGAATAGATAGAGAAAGAAAAATAAATCTTTGTTTTTAATTCAGAAGTAGAGAACAGAGGAACATTTTAGCAGAGAGGTATAACATTTCAAGATATATGACTGCATCTCTGAGTCAAAATTGCTTGAGGTCATCAGGCATGGTTTTAAAACCTATCTGTGTGTCTGAACCACCTACTGAGCTTCTTAAAAAATTGCAAGTGCCCAGGTGTACCCCAGACTTCCTGCAGAATCTCGGGGGGCTAGGCCCTAAAATCAATACTTGGAGTGGTTCCGATGTGCCGCCAGCTTCAACATCAGGAGATCTAAGGCAAGATCCAGAACAATATGCAATCCTTGGAAGTGGCAGTTGGAGCTCTAAGAAAGTTTCTGTCCCTAGAGAGGGCCCACTCATAAAAGAAAAATAAATTAGAGTTATCCTTGAACCTAACTGGAAATAGATTCCTTTCTCCCTAATTCTTTTTTTACAATGGATTTTCGTTTTCTCATACATAACTGATCAACACTATTTTTAGTTTTGTTCCTTCAGTGGCAAGGAATGGAGACTAATTTAATCTCCCTCAGGAAGATGAGAGTTTATTTTAGGAACATATGTAGACTAGGCTTGGAACTAAACTACATTGAGGCCCTAAATCTAAAGCAGCTCTAGGGACCAGCTACACAAGGTTCCTCTCTCAGGGCATCTCTGCTTCTCTCTATAGAGAGAAAACACAGAGACAAAGCTATGTGGTATTAAATGTATCTCCCTAGAAACAGAAACGGGTAGTTTTCATTAGAACAGGATGTGGGGAGTGGGGTACAGTGGCCATTTCTAGTGCAGATATCTATGTCGTTTTTTTAACTATTTTTTTACTGTAGAAAACAGAATCATGTTTCCCATTATATCTCTATAAATACATAAGAGACTGAATCCTGCCTGCCTCAGATTTACTTCACTCCATATGCATCACTCCTGCTGGGACAATGACAGTTCTTTTTAAAAAGCCTTTTAAAATTTCCTATTCAAGAGACTATGCGTAAACAAATCAAACTTATTGGATTGTCTAAAGCATATGCCCAGGTAGACTGTAAAGTATTTGAAGTCAGATTCCTCCCCCACTCCCCCTAAAAACATAACTCTGTGACTAGGAGAGCCAGACCAAACAACCTCTTAGGATTTTAGAAATAAAAAGGGAAACCATAGGGACTAACTCATTCACTATAGTGATGAAGGATGAATATAAACCAAGTCTTCTGTCTCTATAACGCCCTCCTACTCCAAATTACCTATAGACCAAAAATTGATTTGAATAAAACTCCAAACTTTTAGGGCTTCAGTTAAATCATATAATAATTTTAGATTTGAGGATAAACAGATTTTAAAAAATATTATTTGATTCTAATATTCTCAAATACATCTAAAAATAAGTTGTTTTGTTTGACATGTTACATGGCTGAAAAATTACAAGCTCAAGTAATTTTATATTATTTACAGATTAATACAAATTCAATCTAAACTCATTTGTTCAACAAATTATTACTGGGCCTATGAATAAGGTGATAGTGATGAATGTGGTCTGTATCTTCAAGGTACTAGCTATCTATCTGTTGGAAAAGCAAACACATAAACAGATAACTACATTATAATGTGAAATGTTTAATGCTGGACATTATAAGAACACTGTAGAGGGGACATTTGCTCCAACCTGCAAAGGTCAGAGAATGCTTCCAGAGGTATGTGATATGAAACTGAATCATAAGACTTTCTTGCGCTCAGTCCCTAACCTGCTTTAACAGCTTTATGTCTTTATCGCCTTCAGCAAATCCTGGTAAATATGTTTTGATTCCATAAACATCTATAAACCACTATTATTTCTTACCTAGACTACTTCAATAGCCTCCTGCCTATTTTCCCCAACTGCATTTTTTATTTGTGTATATTTAGTTTCCACATGGCACGCAGAAGAATCAATAAAATCATGTTACATTTTTGTTTAATACTTTTATGACTTCTCATCACATTTCAGATAGCAACCAAATGTCTTCTGTAGCTGACAAGCTCGTAGATTGATTTGCAACAGGATGTGCCTTTCTAGTCTCATATTCATTCCACATTCCTCTCTCACTACCCTCCAGTCCCACTGACTTCTTTCAGTCTCTCAATCATAAGCTCCACATCCCTTCCAGGACTCTGCACCTGCCATTTTCCCTGTTTAAAACACTTTCCCCTCTCAGTCTCCTCCTTCCCTTTCAGACTACTTTTCAACTTTCAGGTCTGAAGTTAAATCTCTCCCCTTCAGAGTTCTAATTATACGAAGTAGGCCTCCCTTGTATTTTCCACCTCCACCCTTTGTTTATACTTTCATAGCACCTATTACAAGTTGAAACAATATGTTGATGGCTTGTTAATGTCTGTCTCCTCAGCAGGTTGTATTTGTTCCATACAGGTATAGACCAAGTCTATTTTGTTTACCATTGTACACCTGAAATATAGCATTAGAAATAGGCATTCATTAAGTATTTGCTGCATAAATGAGTAAATGTATGCATCTTTGATTCAGCAAATCATTGACCACTCACTATTTTTTTAGTTGAGCTCACTCATGTTCTCACATTTCTCATGAATAACCTCCACCCAGTCACTGATTCTGATGATAACTAGGAGCAAATTCCTTCATGAGTTCTTCCTTAATTTCTCCAACACCATTCATCATTCTTTCCTGTGAATGTAAGTATGATTTTTGCTTCTTTTATGACTGTATCATAAGCTTTTCTGTACATGTCTATCTCCCTCACTAGATCATAAGTCCCTTACAGCCAGGACCAGGGTCCCCATCACCTTGAGTCTATCATGGCACCAGTTTATATTCACCAACAGTATTCACTCTGTAACGGTGTTGAGTAGGTCAATAAAATAATTTTTTGATTAAGTCAAAAAGAGAGACTTTTTGGAGTAGAATTTAAAGCTGGAATCTTGATAAGCCTCCAGGAAGCTATATTATGTCTTAAATGGGTTTTTGTTACTTCTTATTTTTTGTATTCCCTCTTAATATTGGTATCTTGATCATACTGTGTCCTTCCTCAGTAAAGCTGTCAAAACCCATCTGGCTGGTCAGCAAGATACTGGTGTTGTCTGACACCTTGCCAACAATGACACTATCCATACCTGCCACGAGAAAAAAAAAAAAGTGTTTTATACAAAATGGAGAATGACGTTAACAATAATGTGGAGGAGTCATTCCTAAAAGGACTTTCTGTTTTGGGGAACAGCCCAAGACAGATAGGATTAATAAACGTCTATGCTCGCTTCCACATAATTTGTTTTCCTATAAACACTAAACTGAAACCCAGATTTCAATAACTAGAGATGTTAAAATATATTGGCTTTAGCTTTAAAGAAACCTCCAAAGAGGACTTCAATTAAAGAGACCTATATGGTATGTACCACGTTTTCAATATAATTCATCTACTGCATACCTCACATCTTAAAATCCAATTTATATAACTTAGATTTCATGAAATAAAAATGCTAGCTATAGTTATTTATAGTACAATGAACATTGTTAAAAAATCTCAAACATGACAGTGACCTTTACATTATTCTGTATTACTACCCAGAAAAGGCAATTTATTTCATAGCCTATTGAATATAGAAGCCATTTTCAGATACATCTAGTTTAAGTGGTAAAATTGCAGAAAATTACACATACAGCCTGATAGCTTTTTCATACTCTAAGAAAACCATCTGAATGCCTTCAAATTCTATAAAATCATTGCTCTTTTAGAATCAGTGATTTCCAAAATTATCATAAGCTGTCAAATTTTGCAACCACATGTGATTATTTTATGGTTAATACATCTTTACTGATACCATTGATTTGGACTATAAGGAGTACCAGACTGGACCTAAGCAAACCTCATGTACTAGCATCTATCATCATTCTGTTGAGAGGAGAGGAGAAAAGAACAGTAGGAAGTGAAAAAATACCTTGTGTGAAATCATCAGTAAGGAGAGCCTGGAGGAAGATATGTCCTACCCATCTAGACCCTTGTGGGTCTTTTGTCTCTAAATTTATCTAAATTCTCTAATTTTATTGACTATACTATGTTACACGTGTTCCCTGATAATTCTTTAGAATTATGATTTATAAGTTTGATAGATGCCATATAATTTTAATACTGAGAGTTTGAAATAATCTCCCTGTTAATCCTTTTTACTTTGTGATTAGATGAATTTTGATTTTCTTTCTCATTTGTCAGAATCTGACTTTTTAACTGGAGTTCAGTATTTCTATTCCATCATTTTGCAGAGTTTAAGAATCTCCTTGGTCATTTAAATTGCCCTTCCTGGGAAATGTCTAGCTGTTTTAGGGTATCACTATGCTTTTTACCTCTGTCAAAACCAGATCATTGGGTGCCTGGGTGGCTCAGTGGTTAAGCCTCTGCCTTCGGCTCAGGTCACGATCCCGGAGTCCCTGAATCGAGCCCCGCATCGGTCTCCCTGCTTGGCTGGAAGCCTGCTTCTCCCTTTCTCACTCCCGCTGCTTGTGTTCCCTCTCTGGCTGTTTCTCTCAGTCAAATAAATAAAATCTTAAAAAAAAAAAAAAAAAAAAAAAGATCATGCCTGCTATTTGAGATCTAAGATTGTTAATATCCTAACATTTAGAGATTTATGCATTTTCTAACTGATGCAGAAATCGATGGGAAATCTCATCAAATCTTAGAAATTGTAAATTAAAAGTAACCCAAGGTTTATACTGTAGCTATGTAGGCTGCTAACATCTATGTAGTAGTTTATGCTTATCTTAGTACGTCAGAACATCTATCTACTTTAAAAAGTCTTTTCTAATTTGTATCCTGTGCTGAAAATTTCCTATGTTAAAATCACTCCTTAATATGCTGAATTTACCTATCTAGGGGAGGAAGTGTGTTAGTACATTGTGATCTGATTTAACAATAATCTGTCCCTCGGCTCTGAGAAATTAGTGTGCCGAGCAGGTAGAATTTGATGGACTAAGTGTGTCAAGAAGTGTCTGAGTTTAAGGAAATATATGCAAGAGTAGGCCTAGGTAGGATTTCTCAGGAGATAAAGTATAATTAGGTGCAAGCATCCAACAAACAGGTCCTTAGAGATAGAGACCTAAATAAGGGGAGTAAAGGTAATAGCAGCAGATGCAAGTAAGTTTCAGATTAGTCCCAAATAAAATTTTGCAGCTATCTTAACTCAAATGGCACAGTTGTATTAGAGACAAACTACAATCTATAAGATAGTACACTAGGGTGCCTGGGTGGCTCAGTGGGTTAAAGCCTCTGCCTTCGGCTCAGGTCATGATCTCAGGGTCCTGGGATCAAGGCCCATGTCTTCTCATCAGGGAGCCTGCTTCCTCCTCTCTCTCTGTCAAATAAATAAATAAAAATCTTTTAAAAAATGATAGCACACTAAATACAAGTAGCTGCATAAATATAAATGATAATTCACTTTAATCTTAATGGTTAACGCTTACAAATTGGTAAGACATTAAAAATACTGGCAAAGTATATCTTTAGTTAAAAAGATCTACAAATGCATTCTTAACAATTGTAAAAATTATCAGACTTATTATTATTAAACACATGCAAATTTAAAAAAAAAGAATAGATGATATTTTGACTTAACAAAATGGCAAAGATTAAAAACTGTTATCCTAAAGTTAGCAGCAATACAGCTGGTAGGAATATAAACTGGCACAAACTTTCTGAGAAATACTTTGATAATATGTATCAAGACCCTCACTAATTCCATAATGTTCAAAGGAGAGTCTGTTCTCAGGAAGCTCTCCTTTGGAAACAATCAAAGGTGAAATAAAGGATAACAACTGGGTTGCCAATGAACAATAAGTAACACATGGGGCACCTGGGTGGCTCAGTGGTTAAGTCTCTGCCTTCAGCTCAGGTCATGATCCCGGGATCCAGGGATCTAGTCCCACATCGGGCTGCCCACTGGGTGGGAAGCCTGCTTCTCCCTCTCTCACTCCCCCTGCTTGTGTTCCCTCTCTGGCTGTGTTTCTCTCTGTCAAATAAATAAAATCTTAAAAAAAAAAAAAAGACATCCTTAAAAAAAAAAAAGTAACACACAGTTGTCAAACAACAGAGACAAAGAACCCCGGAAGCTAGACATTAGAACATATGACAGCATTTTAACTATAAAATTCTTCCACATCTCTGACAGTATTGTGCCACTTAAAGCTTCTAATTTATTAATCCTGAATTTTGACTCTATCCATTAGTTGTGATGGGCAGTGATTTCTTGCTGATCTACTTATTTCTCTGTGATTACATTCATCAGAGCTACAGATGTCCTGGGTTGCTAAGACAATCATTTTAGCCTATATCATTTCCATTAGAAGTTTACAAATGAAGGGGTGTGATGGGGGTGGGATTAGAAGAGGGACCAAAGAAAGGATACTTACTTTCATGAACTAGTTTTAGGTGATGGTGTCAGGCAGTCCTTTCCTTGAGTTTGTAGGCATAGATGGGTGATTCGCTTCACCAGAGGTCTGTACAACACAGCCAACATAAAGAAATTGCTTTCCCTTTATCACCTGGTCTACAGGCAAGAGTCTAAAATTTAG
This sequence comes from Spilogale gracilis, assembly GCA_004023965.1. Lineage (NCBI taxonomy): Eukaryota > Metazoa > Chordata > Mammalia > Carnivora > Mephitidae > Spilogale > Spilogale gracilis. The sequence continues at coordinate 57,465 of PITA01002712.1, read as the reverse complement.
GGTGTAGCTAAAATTTTAATGAAACACGTTTTCTTGTATAGCTTCAATGTTATGGTTGGTTTAAAATTATTGAATTCTGAAACCGTCTGCTTTACTTTGTCTTCCAACTGGACAAAAAGATTTTCCTATAACTAAGATTCTGCCATTTTATGGCTTTATAAAAATTCAGTTGTCAACAAATTTTCCATCAAAAGCTCTCCTCAACCATCCTATTGCACTTTTAAATAAATCAGAAAAGCATTCTACTTCAAATGAAAAGCAGATTGAATATGCAATAAATTCCTTCTTTTATGACAATTTTCCCTGGAGCTGTGTTTATCAATACCACTGAGATACTGCAAACTTCTGTTGTAAGATCAAAAAATAGAAGATTTGATTCAGTGACCATATAAAGCTTTGTTGTCCTTTGTTTGAACTTAAAAGGGAGAATGATGTGATATTCAAAAATTTTAAAAAAGGAGATAGGACAATTTTTTGTCTAGTCAGTTTGCCTAGTCAATTGTTTAAGAAAAAATAATAATCTAAGTCATTTCCTCAAGACTTCTGGGGGAGCTGGAGGAGAAAGAAGAAAAGGAAAAAGGGAAGGAAGGCATCGAAGGAGAAAACAATCAAATAAAATTCTGTCTGGATTAAAGATAGTAATTCAAAAAATAAAACCATTAATAATAGAGAAAACATGGTAACATTATTTTATAATCTGGAGGTATGAAAGTCTGTCCTTAGTACAATATAAACCCAGAAGCTGTAAGGGAAATGATTGATATGTTTGACTACAAACAAATAAAAAATATATTTTTAAAGGTTTTATCTATTTATTTGACAGAGAGAGAGATACAGTGAGAGAGGAAACACAAGCAGGGGGAGTGGGAGAGGGAGAAGAAGGCTTCCCATGGAGCAAGGAGCCCAATATAGGACTCAATCCCAAGACCGGGGATCATGACCTGAGCTGAAGGCAGATGCTCAACGACTGAGCCACCCAAGTGCCCCAAAAATAAAAATGTCATATCACCACAAAGTCAAAAGACAAAGAAAAAATTAGGGAAAATATCTTCCAGACCTGTGAATTACATGGAATTATGCCATTTTTTTACAACCACTTAACAGTAGAATGGGGAAGAAGCAGGATAGGGGAAATAGACTTTCACATTTTACTAAATATCCTTCTAAAACAAATAAAATGTATTTTTCTTATAATTCAGAAGGAAGGAGAGAGTAGTGGAAGAAGTAAGAGTATAGGAAAAGAAATTTAAATGTATGATATTTTTCATACATATCAAAATTGTCATAGTCTAATATCCTCTATCATCAAATAAATAAAGATACGACAATAGTTTCCAGGTGCAACTACATCTGAATTCAATCAGTAGGCATGATGACTTGGTACTCTTGATATTCAGAATTCATATATGCATGTTACCTTTTAGAATTTAAACTGAGTACCAACCATTTTGACTCTACCTGCTGGTCAAAGTGTATGTCATAAAAATGCATTGGCATAAATTATTGTAATTAAGATTTACATGGAATAAATGAGCTTCTTTTGATTTGTAAACTATATTTTCCCCATAGCAATGTGTTGTTTTGTTTTGTTTTTCACTTTGCTAGAAATTAATCTCATGTCATACTTCTCAGAAAAACAACTGGATTCTAAACTTGGGTTTTTTTTGTTTTTTTTTTTTTTAAGATTTTATTTATTTATTTGACAGAGAGAAACACAGCCAGAGAAGCAATACAAGCAGGGGGAGTGAGAGAGGGAAAAGCAGGCTTTCCGCCAAGCAGGAAGCCTGATGTGGGGCTTGATCCCAGGATTCCGGGACCATGACCTGAGCCAAAGGCAGTCGCTTAACCAACTGAGCCACCCAGGCACCACTCCAAGAGACATTTCTTTCTTTTTTCTTTTTTTTTTTTTTTGACTTGATAAAAATTTTTAATAAAAAAAATTGAGTAAATAGGAAGATTTATAAACAGCTTTTTCTCAACATGATCTAGAATACTCATCTTAAACTGAACATTTTTTTTCAGTGTTCTAAGATTCATTGCCCATTCCCCACACCCAGTGCTCCATGCAGTAGGTGCCCCCAGTACCCACCACCAGGCTCCCCCATCCACCCACCCTCTCCCTCCAAGTCCCTCAGTTTGTTTCTGTGTCCAAAGTCCCAAGAGACATTTCTTAAATTAGGTAGATACAAGACAGGTTAAGAAAGTCAGATTTGTTTAGCCATGTATCTGAGCCAATCTTAAATCGCTACTTTTATAACACTGCTGTTGCATCATCAAATTTTGGTTACATTGAAACAAAATTCCAAACTAAAGTGATACTAATATTTTAAAAGATATTCCAATGACAAGTATGCAGAATGTATAATTCTTTCCTGAAAGAATGATACTGTCCTTTGGAAAAGCCCCTTATCACGTTTATTTAGAAACTTCTGAACTTGATTTACATCTCAAGAGTAGACCTTCCTATTCAGTAGGGGATCATATTATCAAAACAAATTTTCATCCATTGAGAAATACAGATATATTATTCCCACTGATACCCAAATGTTAGGTAAAATTCTTTCAAATAAGAACATTTAGATTAAAAGCTGAAATAGCCCATCCACTGATATGGCAGCTGATCAAATGTATAATTTTTATTGGGGTGTGGGGTTTTTGTTGTTGTTGTTGTTGACCAATCTTCTGGAAAATGTCTAACATTGTAGCAGATACTTCCTTTGAACTCTTGCCCAGAACTGGATTGGGGAAAAAAAAAAAAAAAAAAAAAAAAAAAAGAAATGTTAAATTAAAAAAAAAAAAAGATGTTCAATCACCAATCACCACAGACATTGAATATTTTTTCTTGAAGCCCATACAATGTGCTGAGAAAACTTTTCCAAGGGAACTTCTTTACTTAGACCAGAATGTGTTGTTCATCTTTCAACAGTTTTGACACCCTACCAAAGCTATCAATGATACAAACTCAGACACAGGAAAGCAATCAGTCTAATCACATGTTTTTAGATGGACTGGTTAAACATGTCAAGGCTATTTTTGTCTGCTTATGCTTAGAGTCACAAATTTAGAACAAGAAACTACTTAATTTTCATCATTCAAAATAATTTATTAATAATTAAAAAATGATACCAGGATCCTTAGTACAGACCTAATTCCTCTCCTTGAGGAACTCATATGTATAATCCACCCTATTCTCACTTTCCCTAGCTATCCCGGTGTGGATCCAGAAGAGGAAAGGGAGAAAGCTTTTTGGGGAGATGCCCTTATTCATAGAATTATCCCTAAATTTGATGTTATTCTAGATTGATTCAACTCAGCTTTCCAAATTAATGCCTTTCAGTCTAATGATACACATTCACCCTCCTTTCAAGTTATCCATATTAATCCCTTTAACTGAATAAAAGCTACCTGCACTTTCAAGATACCCTCTCTAAAATATAGAACATTTGGTTATCAGACTGGGGTAGGTTTGCTGCAGGCACATTCAAATTTGCTCTGAGAAGTTACTGGTAGTGGTCTTTCAAAATATAATCCTAGCAGAGTGATAAGAAGACAAACTAATACGTTTTCTGTTGAGGATTCAGAAGAGTTCTCAAACTACATGTTCCTATATTTTAGGAAAGAAAAGAATCACAGTTCATTGATTAACATGGATTTGTTATGGATTATTTCATATAATCCTCAAAAGAGGCTTGTATTGGTATATTGAGTCCAATTTTGCAGAAAGAGGCAAATAACTTGCCTGAGGGATTCTAGGATTCAAACATAGGTCTATATTGCAAAAAAGTCTATTTTACTGTTATTATACCACATGGCCTGAAAATTAAACAGCAACTATAAATGCATGTATCTTGAAGACATTTCCTGTAAAGTGATAAACCACAGATAATGAAGACCACTGTGATCAAGAAAACAAACTTCCTAGACAAGGGAATAGGGTGTACACAGGAGTAAAGAAATTCTTTAAGTTGGTTATTTAAGGAGAAAATATCATGGTATGTGTATATGCTAGAAATAGAGGAGGGATTCATGGACTCAATGTTCAATGAAAGAACCAAAGCCTGCACTCTGGATAAGATGGAATGAGTCCATAAATCTGTGTAGTATTGGGTAAAAAAAAAAAAAAATGCCATTGCATATGGGTCAGGAAAAAGTCTTCAGTAAGGATGTCTATTTCTGCAAATGGAGAACTCAGCATTTATGGTCATTTAACAGCTTCAGGTGATTAGAACCAGTTATGGTCACAAGCAGTGTTTAGTTTTTGTTGTTGTCATTGCTTGATTTTTAAGTATGTTAAAGATTTATTTAACATATCTATAAGGGAATTAGCAAGGTAGCAAATCTGGTTCAAAGAAGAGACACTTGTATTTATCACCACTAAAAGAAAGATGGCCAGGATAAAATTGCTAAATAATACACAAAACTGGTTAATGTCATCTAGGGCAATACTGTGAACTTTATCTTGTAAACTCTTACATAAAAAGAAAATGCATTTGTATTTCTACTAGACAAAACTGATTTGCATTATTATTTATTGGACCTTTACATCATTATGCTTTCTCTAAGTTAACACCTAAATATATAGAAGTGTAAAATACCCTAATCAATAGTAAGTAGCAAGTCAACCAAACCTACATTATCCTGAAGAATTAGAAAATTCTTAGGTGGACCTACTAGATAGTGCTTCAGTAGAACTTTGTAAAGATATGCATTTATCTTTTTGTCTTTCCAAATTTTTATTTGTTTCCTGAATATTCCTCCTTTGTAATAAAAAATGATCGCCGATGAATAATGATGATCACAAAAATGTTAAACTCATTTTTTTGGCCTGCTGTCTGGACACAGGATTTACAAAATTTGTTAACTTGTATACATCTCCTTATAGTATGATCAACAAATGCAGAATTATGTGATAATAACCAACTACTAAATGCAGGAAATTATCTACTGTCTGGGGATTTTATAAGGAAATTAGGATGGCTTTTACAATAGTCTCCATTATCCAGAGGTTTATTTTTGGGTAACTTAGCACTTATAAAGTGAAAAACAAAAACAAAACTAAAGCAGTAGAGGAGTACCTTACACAAATGACAAGATAGAGGCAAGTGGGAAGGTATCTGGTTAGGATTTTAACATATGAATTTTAAAGAGACACAGTATTTAGACCACAGCAGACCTCCTGTTGAGTCAGAAAATATGTATCAATACATTTGAAAGGATTAAGAAAAAATGGAAGATATTCTCTGATAACAGAATTAACTAGACATAAGAAATAAGAGAAATTAAATAAGTATTTAGAAATCATATCACAAACTTAAAAATAACTCAATAAAAGAAATTCCAAAGAAAATTAGAAAATATTTTAAGCTGAGCGATAGTGAACAGAGCATATCAAAATTTGTGATATACAGATAAATAAATGTTTAGAGGAATAATTAGATTTAATGTCTTATAAAAGAGTAAGATCTAAAATCAATGATAGAAGCTTCTACCTTAAGGTACTAAGAAAAGTAAACCTGAGGAAAAGCAATAAAAGAAAAAAAAGGGTAAAAATAAGAACAGATATCAATGAAGCAAAAACAAACAGAAAAAGATAACTGATAAAAAATAGTTATTTTGAAGGATTAATAAAATTGGTAAATCCCTGATTAGACTGATTCAAAAAGAATTATAAATTACCAGTCCCAGGAGTGAAAAAAGAGCTATCACTATATGTCGCGCAACCCCTGCCTGCAGCGAGGACACAACACGAAACTGGTCTCCTTCGTTCCCTTCACACAGGTATCTCTCTTTCCCGCATAGTTATCTCTCTCTCCGCTCAGGTAACTCTCCCCCCCCCCAAAGTCCCTCGGCTTATATACACTATAGCAGCCAATCAGGAGGCTGTTCACGTGCACCCACGAGTCCTTGTTACTCAACTGGAAGGCGCTGGACAGTTGTTTACCACAGTTCTGGCGGTACATGGCGATCTGCCAGTCGCCATTTTGTGAACACTTATGTAGCCAAGGACGGGGTCCCGGGCACCCCGACAACTATAGACTTGATAGGCATTAGAATAATATTAAGACAAGACAGTGAACAACTTTATGCCAATAAACCCAACAGAATAGAGAGGTGGAAAAAAATCCTTTTCCCAAGAAACAACTGATCAGAATATTGACAAGATAGGAAGTAGAAAATATGAGTATTTCTGGATCTATTAATGAAATTGAATACATATCTTAAAACGTTGCCACAAATGACTTAACTAGTGAATTCTATTAAATATTTAGATTGGGGGGGGTGTAGAAAACCTAAGCAAACAGAAAACTCTTCCCAATAATAGAGGAGAGCACTATTCACTAAGCTATAAAATCAGTATTACTTTGTTTTGTTTTGTTTTTAAATTAAACAAGGCTATTACAAGAAAAGGAATCCCTATGAGCACAGATGCAAAAAGTTCTTAACAACATACAGGCATACCTCCGAGATACTGAAGGTTTAGGTCCAAAGCACCACAATAGAACAAATATTGTGAAAAGGCAAGTCAAATGAGTTTTTGGTTTTCCAGTGCAAATAAAAGTTATTTTTACAGTATACTGTAGTATATTAAGCATTATATCTAAAAAAAGTGTGCAAAGCTTAATGTAAAAATACATCAGTGCTGAAAAAAAAATGCTATCATCCGAGCTTTCAGCAAGTCATAATGTTTTTTGCTGGTGGAGGGTCTTGCCTTCATGTTGATGACTGCTGGCTGATCAGGGTGGTGGTTCCTGAAGACTGGAATGAGTGTGAGAATTTCTTTTTATTTTACTTTATTTTATTTTATTTATTTTATAATTTGTCAATTTCTTAAAATAAGACCATATACATTGTCAATGAGCAGTAATATTTTGAAAGAATTTTTTTTTTCTTGAGCAGTAGTTTTCAAACAGAGGGATTAAAATATTTAGTAAATTATACTGTAAATGTCATACAGAACTTACTGTCATCCAGGATTCGTGTCCCATTTTTAGAGCACAGGCAGAGTTGATTTAACATCACTGTTAAGGGCCCAAGGATTTTTTGCATGGTAAATGAGCATTGGTTTCAACCTAAAGTCACAGGTTGCACTGGTCCCAAATAAGACAGTCAGCCTGTCCTTTGAATCTTTGAAGCCAGACATTGACTTCTCCTCTAAAATTATAAAAATCCTAGATTGCATCTTCTTTCAATGTAAGGCTGTCTCATCTGTAGTAAGAATCTGTTCTTTAGTGCAACCACATTCATTTATTATGTTAACTAGATTTTCCCAGTAACTTCCTACAGCTTCCGCATCAGCACTTGTCCTTTCACCTTGCACTTTAATGCTATGGAGAAGGCTTCCTTCCTTAAACCTCATGAACCAACTTCTGCTAGCCTCAAATTTTCCTTCTGCAGCTTCCTCATGTTTCACAGCCTTCAGAGAATTGAAGAAAGTTAAGGTCTTGCTCTAGATTAGGCTTTGCCAAAGTAATGTAGCTGATTTGATCTTTTATCCAGATCACTAATACTTATAAGCAATAAGGCTATTTTGCTTTCTTATCATTCACATGTTTACTGTAGTAAGCACGTTTAATTTCCTCCAAGAACTTTTCTTTAGCAAGGTGCCTGGGTGGCTTAGTCAGCTGAGCTTCCTACTCTTGGTTTCAGCTCAGGGCATGATCTCAGGGTCCTGGAATCAAGGTCCACATCAGGATCCATGTTCAGTAGGGAGTCTGAGTATTCTCTCTCACCCTCTCCTACGATCCCTCTCCCGCTCTCTCTCACTCTCTCTCTCTCCCTTTCTCTCTACCTCTCTAAAATAAATAAATAAATCTTTAAAAAAAAAAAAGAAAGAAAGAAAGAACTTTTCTTAAGTATTCACAACTTCATTATTTATCATAAAAGACCTAGCTTTTGGCCTACCATGGTTTTCAACATGCCTTCCTCAGTAAGCTTAATTTTCTCTAGATATTAATTTAAATTGAGAGATGTGTCACTCTGCTTTTCACTTGAACGCTTAGAAGACATTGGCCTAATTTCAATATTGTTTTGTCTCCAAATACAGAGGCCCAAGGAGAGGGAGAGAGATGAGGGAATGGCTGGTCAATGGAGCACTCAGAAAACATACAAATTTATGAATTAAAGTATCTTCCTATATGTGCACAGTTCATGGCTCCCCCAAACAATTAACAATGTAATATCTAAGATCCCTGATTATAGGTCACCATAATAAACATAATAATGAAAAATTTTGAAATATTGCAAGAATTAACCAAAATGCAACCAAAATGCAACAGACACAAAATGAGAAAATGTTGTTGGAAAAATGTCAGTGGTAAACTTACTCAATGCAGGGTTTTCACAAACCTTCAATTTATAAACACAGTATCTGCAAGGCACGATAAAGTGCAATAAAACAAAGTATGCCTGTATATGCATTTCAAATCCAGCAATATATAAAAAAAAATAAATGATCATAAGCAATTAGGGTTCATCTGAGGAAGACAAGTTTTTTTTTTTTTACATTTTTTTACATGTTACATTTTTTACATGTTACAACAAAACTAAGAGTTTTTTTTTGAAAACAGATAAAATTGACAAACCTTTAGCTTGAAGGGCTGCTGTAAGACCCCCACTCTCCTGGACATTAAAACTAGGCCACAAACTCCATTGTCTGAAGGTAGGGACCCAACCGAAACCGCCACCCTTGGCAACCTGTCCAAAGCAACCCAAACTCCATTGTCCGAAGGTAGGGACCCAACCGAAACCGCCACCCCTGGCAACCTGTCCAAAGCTTCCAACCGAAACTGCCACCCTTAGCCATCTGTCAAAAGCTTTCTTCCTAAAAAATGTACAAACACAGCTTGCGATGATTGATGAAATGTATGATCGATATGCGGGCTCTGCTATAACGGACAATGTAGTTCTATATAAGGCCACCCCCGAAAGAACTCAGGGCTCTCAGCTGCTGACTGGTTTGGGGTCAGGCTGTGAGCCCGAGCATGCTCAAATAAACCCTTTGCTTTTGCATGGAACAGGTCTCTCAGAGTTTTCCTTGATGGGTGCGGTGTTCCAAGGCTCCCAGTTGACTGCCCTCTTGGGTGGTCGACTCTTACAAGCTATACTAACTGCAAAGACAAGAGAGAGGACTAAAGTAAATAAAATTGTAAACAAAAGAGGGGATATTACAAATGATATTGAACAAGTAATAGGATCATGAAACTACTATGAAAAATTACATGCCAACAAGTTGGGAAACCTAAAGAAATAAATAAATTTTTAGAAACATACAACCTATAAAGATTGAACCATGAAGACATAGAAATTTTGAATAGACCAGGAATAACTAGAAAGACTGAATCAATAATCAAAAATCTCCCAACAAAGAAAAACCTACCACCAGATAGTGTAACTATCATCAAACACTTAAAATAAACATAACAATAAATAGTCCTTCTGAAATTCTTTCAAAAATTTGAAGAAGAGGGGACATTATAAAACTCATTTTTTAAAGATTTTATTTATTCATTTATTTATTCATTCATTCATTCATTCATTCATTTCACAGAAAGAAACACAGATAGAGAGGGAACACAAAAAGGAGAGTGAGAGAGGGAGAAGCAGGCTTCCCACCAAGCAGGGAGCCCGATGTAGGGCTTGATGTGGGACTCAGTCTCAGGACTCCAAGATCATGACCTGAGCCAAAGGCAGACGCTTAACAACTGAGGCACCGAGGCGCCCCATATGAAACTCATTTTATAAAGCAAGAATTATCCTGATACAGGATATATATATATATATATATATATATCTCATACAACTCAATAGTCAAAAAATAATCCAAATGAAAAATGGGCAGAGGAAGTGAAGTGATATTTTCCCAGAGAAGACATACAGATGGCCAATAGATACATGAAAAGGTGTTCAACATCACTAATCATTAGGAAAATGCAAATCAAAATCACAGAAAGATATCACTTCACACTTGGTGGAATGGCTATTATAAACCAAGCGATAAAAAGTTCTGTGAGGATATAAAGAAAAAGGAACCCTTGTACACTGTTGGTGGGAATGTAAAAAGGAGCAGCCATTGTGGAAAACACTATGGAAGTTCCTAAAAACATTAAAAATAGAGCTATGTATGACCCAGCAATTCTACTTCTAGGTCTATACTTGAAGGAAATAAAATCACTATTCTAAAAAGATATATGCACACTGATGTTCATTGCATCTTTTTTTTACAATAGCCAAAACACAGAAACAATGTAAGTGTACATAGTGGAATATTATTCAGCCACACAAAAGAAGAAAAATCTACCATTTGTAACAACATGAATGAATACTGAAGGCATTATGCTAAGTGAAATATGTCAGATATGAAAGACAAATACTATATGATCTTATTGTGGAATCTCAAAACTAAAATAATAAAAAAAATTAAAATTAAAAAATAAAACAGCAACTTACCCTTGCTAAAGATGACCTCTCCTTCTCTCTCTCTCTCATCTCATCTTCTCCAATATTTACATATGTCACCTGATTGTAAAGTGATTCAAGGTGAAAATATCAATTTAGGGTAGATAATATCAACTTAGGCTAAAAATATTAAAAGATCAGCCTGCAAGAAGTTATGAAATAAGTATATTTATAGTACTGAAAGAGATAAAGGAGGATTAAAAACTCTACCAAGAGAGTTAACTTTGCATTAAAAAGCATATTTATAAATATGATAATATTTAACTTAATAGAAAATTTTTAAAAAATTTGTAATCTTTATATCTTTGTGAATGAAACTCTCTGGATTGATTAAATAGCAGATTAGTCATATCTGACATGAAAGTGAGGTAAAGGATATGAAATTCAACAAGAATGCAAAAAAGAAAGACAACAATTTAGGAAATAGGGAAGCATTGTGAAAATGATATAAAATATTCATCCAAAAGGAATTCCAAAAGGAACAAATACAGAGAATGGGAGAACGGTAAGATTGATTCCATAATATCCCTAATTCTTTGCCATTCCCTGTACTGGATTCTTTACATATGATTTTGCTGTTCCTCCCATAAAGAGGTTGAAAATATTTTCCTACCTTTCAGTTCGGAGGTAAGTCATATGTTTTGATTTAGTGAATGTGTGGTTCGCAGGTAGGGCACAAGCAAAGACTTGAGAAGTGCTTATACTCTCTGCTTATCTTCTGAGTTCTTTGAGTACCAAGAGAACAGGCACAACTGGCCTACTGTAAATGAAAGCTATGACATAGAGGCAAGTTACCAGTCATCCCAACTGAAATCATCTTAGATCAGGTGGCAGAGTGCTGATCCTCAGACCTGTGAGTAAACCTAGCCAAGGTAAATAAAATACCTAGATGAGCCACAGCTGGTTACAAAAGTGTGAGTAGCTTGACCAAATCAATCAACCGTCAACCCAGATCAGATAAATCCCATAGCCCATCATTTAAATAAATGTTTACTGCTGAGTTCCACAAAAGTTTTGTTAGTGTTTGTTATGCAACATTATTGTGACAACAGAGTGATTATAAAGATAATCAATATTAAAAGAATGTTGAGAATTTTCTGGAATTGATGAAAATGCAGCACGTGAAAAGGATGTGACATCCTGTGAATTTGGAACTGAATAGCTTGTATTATAGGAAGGATGTCCAAAAAAATATCTCAGGAAGTGTGAACAAATTTTTAAAAACAAAACATGACTTCGTTATAAATATATAAACATAAGCCATGCAGTTCTTTGAGTTAGGAGAATAACCCCATAAAATCAAATTGTCCCAGGTCCTTATATACCATATGATTGACAGGCACCAACATCTCTACCTTTTAACCCAGTACTACTTTCCTAGGGCTACTGTAACAAAGAATCACAAATAATGGCTTCATACAACAACAATTTGTTAGCTCACAAATCTGGAGATTAGAAATCTGAAATCAAGCTGTAGGCAAGTCCATTATCCCTTTGCAGGCTGTACAGGAGAATGAATCTTCCCTTCCTTGCCCCTTATAAGTACTGGTGACTTCCCAGCAATCATCTGTGTTCCTTGGCTTGAAGCCGCAGCACTTCAGTCTCGACCTCTATTATCACGTGGGCGTTTTCCTCTTGCGACTCTTCTTAAAAGGACACCAGTCATACCGGATAAAGGCCTGCACTAAACAAATAAGACCTCATTTTGACTAGACTACATTTGAAAAGATCCTACTTTCCACTAAGTTTACATTTACAGGTATTGGGGCTTAGGACTTCAACATATCTCTTGGGGTGATACACTTCAACCTCTAACAAACTATATTTCTAAAGCTCTAAAGCATCCATAGTTCTTATGTTATGTGTATAGTCCAATGTGCTCAAAGATCATGTTAATATTCTAAGTGTCCATTACATGTACTTGAGACCAGTAGATGCACATTATTAATTAGTATGTTCTGGTTCTAATTAAAATTAATGTACTGTTATTCCTGAATATTAATCAACAAATATGAAATCAAATTCCTCTGACTAAATTAGCTACAAATAGTTAAAATACTTGAGATGCAGTATTTTTCAGATTATAACTGAATTCTTGGGATTAGGTTATGAACTTAGGTAGACCATAGACCATAATGCTTTGTATTACTGGAGTATGAAAGACCATAACATTCTTTTGTGCTTTTCAAAAGAAGTTTTTAATTAAAAGTCAATTTTTATTTTTACATTCTAACCAATTTGTGTGCATAATAATCAGGATTATTATGCATATATTTTAATAAAATGTCTAGCAGAATTTCTGGGATGTGGTCAGCCCATAATATATGTTAAATATTGCCTTTTCTGTTCTTGAAGTTAAAATTTTTTAAATCATTTTTGTTGTTGTTATAGAGATGGAGTTTTAAATTGAAGTCTGGTGGAAATGACTCATTTCTCTTTAGTCTTGCTCTCTCATGTAAACTTTTATAGCTATTTATATTCAAAATACATGGCGTTTTAAGTGTTCTCTTTTCTTTGGGAAAATAAATATATAGGAAACTCAGAGTTCATATTCTCACTCAAGACCAGACATTTGTAGTTAATTGGAACTAAAACTTTTAAAAATTTTGAAACGAATCCACACACCAAAAAGTCCACACAAAACCCCAATAACTTCAATGTTCCTACATTCTATAGGATAGATGTTTGCTGTGGCAATGCCAATAGACATTCATTTGACAGGCACCGACATGAACTATTTTAAAGATATTTTCTAAAATCCTCCTTGATGCTTAAAGCTCCTTCACAATGTGACATTATTAAAGAGTTTAGAAAAATAAGCCTAAGCATTATCTTCAAAGCCAATTTCCATGAGACAGCTATTCCAGAAACACATTATGTAATACCACCAAGAGCTCTGCTCTTGGAGGGAAAATGCAGATGAACAAATACAAACAGATTTGAAAAGTCTGGCAGATATCACTGCCACTCAAGAGATTTTGCTAGCCAAAGATGATTAATTGAATAAAGAATTGCTTCGGTAAACAATATGTTAAAGATTAATACCATGGGGATCTAGAGAACGTTGTCATTTTTTTAAAAGTAGCATGTGACTGTCAATAGTCTTTAAATGAATGACAAGTAGTTAGTAGAATTTTAAATGAGCTGATGTCTAGATACCACATGATCAGATTATTTGTTAAAGTATTACAGCTTTCCAACTAGGAAACAATAAAAATGAATGATGAACTTAATGCTTTGTGGATCAAGCCAGGCCAGAGAATGCTTATTGCTAATAATTTCCTGAAGCACCAAAGAGTATTGCTGAATTTGCCACTCTTGAAAGCTACTCAGCACTTGTGTTTGAGTAGCAAGGGTTTCCTATTAGAGGCATCAGATACGAGCTTACATTTTGTTGAATGGTTTTGTGGCTGCCTATTTTCCAAAATTCTATGTAGTTCTCATTCACCTTAATTTTTATTCAGATTTATTGAGAGGTCAGAATAGCTTTAAGAATGCCAAAGAGGAGGAAGATATCAATCTACAAAATAGACGTGTCCTCAGGCTGGGTGCATGTTATACTTTAATGTGGTTTATCTAATGTTTAGTACCCAGTGTTTTAATCAATGAATATCTATTGAATGTTTATGATGAGTCAGTTCATTATGCTAGGTACTGCAGATAAAATATTGAATAAAAACCAGACACAGTCCCTACCCACAGTCAGGTGGTGACATCATCAAATAATCTCAGAAAATGTAAAACTGCAATTCTGAGAAATACTAAGAAAGAGAGGTACATGGAGAGCATGTTTAATAATAAGAGCTAGCTTTATCAGAGAAGACAAGATAAGCTTTCCTGAGGAAGTTACGGCATTTTAACCAGGAAACTAAGTAAAGAAGAGCTCTTGGGCAAATAGAATAATTTATAAAAGATCAGGAGAAATCAGGTATGACGAAGGAACCGACATCAGGAAGACCGACCTTCCTGGGTAAGTTGGATATAGGTCAAACTTATGGTGATTAGTCAGCAAATAATAACAAAAGAGGCTCAGTTCAGAGAACTAAGAGATTCTACTTCATAGGTGACTCACTGATATGACCAAGGTCTCTGTGCAAAAACTAGAGGCATTCTATACCATCTCACAGAAAGGATACAAAAAAGAATTAATGTTTATGCTGAGTGAAATAAGTCAAGCAGAGGTCAATTACCATATGGTTTCACTTACTTGTGGATCATAAGGAAGAACATGGAGGACATTAGGAGAAAGAAAGGAAAAGTGACTTGGGGGAATCAGAGGAGAAAATGAAGTATGAGAGACTACGGACCTTAGAACAAACTGAGGGTTTTAGAGGGGAGGAGGTTGAAGAAGGGGTAAGCCTGGTGGTGGGTATTAAAGAGGGCAATTGCATGGAGCACTGGGTGTTATAGGTAATCAATGAATCTTGGAACACTGCATCAAAAACAAATGATGTATTTTATGGTGAATAACATAACACAATAAAAACTTAAGTTTAAAAAAAAGAATGTTGCTTAGGGATGGAGAAATATTGAAAAATAAATAAATAAAAGCACAGACCTTTAAAGCAAAAACAAAAATTTTTAAGTTATAAAAAATATCTAAACAAATGAATACCAACGATCTTTTAGTTGTAGAAATTTATTATGATCTTCACAAATGAAGGTAAATCCTCCCACCATTGAGATACAGTCAAAAGAGTGGCACAGGAATAAACCATTGGGTGAGTGACATTCGATCAATCCTTGCAACAATAACAGGAAGTTCAGAAATCAATCCTATGTTTATAGGACAATTGTAAGTGATACAGTCAATATACATGCTCAAAAATTCCAATTATATTAAAGATTAAATTCATGTATTCAACTATTCACTCAAGATTTATTGAAGACCTACTGTGGCTTTTCTAAGAAGAAGGAATACAGTGAGGAAAAAGACTGACTGGGTTTCTGTCCCATGGAACTCAGACCCAGCGAGGCAGACAATCATTTCAGAAGCAAGGAAATATATGATATAACATGTAGTGCAGTCGCTGCAATGAAATAGCCAGAAGCCTTTTGGTGGAGACACCATCTGAGCCAAGGCCTGAATGAAATGAACATGAGAGCCTCATGAACGACTGGAGAAAACAAGTCCAACAGAAAAAGAAAGCAAATAAAAGGTCTGAGGAGCTGTAAGTCTACCATGTTCACAGATCAAAAGATAAAGTGGTGGCTGGAGTGAAATGGAAGCAAGATCTGGGGAAGAGCTTGAGAGACAGGCGGGGGCCAGATCACAAGGGACCCCCTAAGTCAAAGCAAGAGTTTGGATTTTATGCCAAATGAAATGAGAAATCACTGGAAGGTTTTGAACTGTTTATATATGATCTATGTTTTATAAAAATAATCCTGGATGTTCTATGGAGGACAGATCTCAGAGATAGAAGTGGAAATGTGGGAGCTCAGCTGTAGGGCTTTAGAAGCAAGGTGATAGCCTAAAAGTCAAGTAAAGAAATTGTTTCAAAAAGAAGGGAGTGATCAATTCTGTTGAATGCTTCTGGTTGGTGATGGAGATAAAAATCTGACAGGAGTAGGTACAAGAAAGCAAGTAAATGTAAAATAATTAAACAACAAACATTTTTAGAAGAAATATAAGAAAATATATCCAGATGCTATAATGAAAGATTAAAATGTTTCACAATATAAAAATAAAAAACAAAAACTTTCAAAAATAAAATATACCAAAATAAGCCAAAACAAAAATAGAATGCAAATGTATTTCAACATTAATACCCGTAAAGAAAAAAAAGCATTCACAACTAATGAGAAAACAATCAATATAAAAAATGGGGAAGTATTATGAGTCAGAAATTTATGTATAAGGTAAATCAAACATCTATTAAACATATGGGAAAGTTCTCAACCTTACTAGTGGTAAAAGCAATGAAAATAAAATGGTACGCTTCTGGTAGGAAACTGTTAGTCTTTGAAAAATAATCTCATATTCTCTAATAAAAGTTAAAATGTACTTATCCTTTATTACAGTTATTCCAGATCTAGGAATTTAGAGAAAGTGCAAATGCAAACACACACATGCACATACACACACACCAAGAAAGTTTGAAGTTGCATTATTTTAAACAATCAAACGTGACTACTGATTGTGCAGGAAATAATTGAATAAACTTCAGTTCATATACCCACAAAATATCCTACAAACTTTTTAAAAATGTGTTAGATCTATACCAATTGACTTGGAAAAATTTCATAATGCAGGGAAAGCAAGGCAAAGGAGTTTGTATATTATGATTTATATATAACATGTATGAAGTACTATTACAAAAGCATTAATAATACTGCTGTCTAATAAGATTTCTAGTGATTTTCACCTCTTTTATATTTAAGAGGTAAATAGCTAAAACATAGCTCAAGTATAATTTGTCACAATAATTATAAGTGCTAGTAGTACTGGACTTTAATTTCTATATTTATCTAATCATATATTTAGATCAAACAAGCATTGAATGTCAAATAGCTACCAATTACCATGTAACTTTTATATTTAATTCTTTCTTATTTACACCGTTCCTCTTATACACTATTGAATTCTCAAAATCTCTGACTAGCATCATGTCAGATAGAAGGAAAATCAAACTTGGGGAGGGGAAGAATTGAATACTTTGTAGGGTAGGTGGTCCAGATCACTTAATTCCTATATTTATGCTTTCACATTAATTTCACATGTCAAAGTACAGTTACTAGTATGGATTAGAAAGTAAAGTAAAGGCTTGTCATCTCAGGTCTTATCAAATGCCTTTAGACTGTCATTGAATGGTTGGCAATCCAAAAAAATTCCCCCTCTAGCAGATACATAGGTAAAGTACCTCTTGATAAAGTACTGTGGTTCAAAATAGTGATGTGCTTTAGGTTGGACTAGCCCTCATATTACAGTATGGAGGAACTTCCCCAGAATAGTACTCTAGGCCAATCCTTGCCTTTTATTCAGTTGTTTCTGGTAGAAGAGGAATGACTTATCTGACTGGTGATTCCAGAAAAGAAAATGAACATACAGGTCTCAGCCAATTCTGGGCTATCCCCTATCAGTGTCTGCTTGAGGAGAGGGTACACTCAAGTCCTAGCCTTGCAGTAATGGCTCCTCTCTCCCTGATATCTGTCAAAGTTTATGTATAGTATCGGAAGCCAAAGAATTAAGTCATGTTCTCTAACCAACCCAGAAATAAAGCTGATATTTTCATTTCTCATTCCCATCTTTTAATTGTGTTCAAAAAATGGGAAGGAAAACAAACAAACAAAAAAAGGTATTATTGATTGGTCCCCTTAAACCTGAGTATCTTATTATTTGGGCCAAGAATCCTGCTAAACGTATATAAACACGGGAATGTGCAAAACAAAGTAACATCTGTGGAGACCGGCTGTTTTTGGCCAGGATGCTTGGCTTTAGGCTACAGGCTTATCAAGCAAGGCTGTAAAAGTTTTCAAACACAGTTGTTTGTAACATACTGTATTGCATTTCATAGCTGGTTTATACTTTAGTGCACATTGTTTTTATCAGGTACATCTAAGAGAACACCTTTAGCCTTTGACTTTGTGATTATGGGCAATACTGGAATTTAATTTTGTTAGGTCAAATTTGTCCAAAGGTGAGTAGCTATTCTAAATGGGCAAGGCTCACATTAAAAGGGTCTTAAACACAGGAGTACAGATTTCAATATGTAGCCTCAGCTGTGGCAGAAAATAGAGAAAAGAATTCTTCCAGCATTCAAGACGTTTAGTTATTAAGACACGAGAACATTTTGCTAAGTCTGCAAAGCAAGACAGATTTTAAGCTTCATAGGCAAATGAGTTCTGAATATACTACAGCACACTAATGAGACTCTAGATTTAAATTTTAGTGGCAGCCATGAAAGGCCATGCCAGAAAGCCCATGTTGCTGGATTTATATACCGAGCATCTGTTAGTATCATCTGCCTTTTCATGGGACCAGAGTGCAAGGAATGGGATGAGCAAGGAGAGAGCAATCACGTTGTCATCCTAGTTGTTGAGTGTCTCCTCTAATGATAGAGGCTTCTAGGTCATCTAAACACACAGAGAAAATTCCTTAAGATGCACCCACATACATGTTCTTCACATGATTTGCCTATAATCTTGTTTCTCCCAGGACCCGATCAACAGCTAAGCCCTTCACCTCTCCAAGACCACATGCATATCTTTGCGTCAGACAACTTATCCCTCCGTATAAAAGTCAATCAACTGTTCCTCTTGCACCTCTTCTCCACTGGAAAGATTTCTCTTTACTACTGCTCTTTAAGACTATAAAGGAGGCTTTATTATGACAGTAGTCTGCTTTTCCAGCCCATGACAGAATACTGAGCAGGTCTATGAAGGGCTACATCTGAGTTTCTTCCTACTGTTAGCTGGCCACAGGGAATGCTCATAAATAGTTGTTGGCTGAAAGAGAGGTATGACAGTTAAGTGACATGAAGGACTAAGCCACTTGTTCATGCATCTGGCTCTGGCTCATGTATCTGAAATATGTGCTCTGGATCTCATCAGACCTAAGTCCAAATGACAAAACAGGATGGATTGCCGTTGTACCTACATGACCTATGACCATAGTGGATCTATCAATAGGCAAATCATTTTCACAGTAACTTAATGCCCAGTGATCTAGTTCACAGTGGCTACTGCCTCCCAACAGCATGGCCAAGGCTGCATTTCCAGCAGCTATTTTATGCATAATACACGACCTTCCTTCATAACTGACTACAGGACCCTCTCAGCTTCTGGGCTCCGCTCAAAACAGCATTCAAAGTCACTTGATAAATGGGCCAAACAAGTGTTCCCCCAAAATACAAGGAACTGAAGAAACAAGTTTACCTAATTTTTTCAGTGGTAAGAAGTATATGTGAAATGACATCATTTTCTGTAGAGAATTATTTTAGTATGCCCCAGATCATTGGACTCCTAAAATCTCTACTAATCTGACCCATCCATCTCTGAATCATTGTAGGAGATGTTCCCTATCTCCTGGCACCCATGAATTTTACCAAGGCTTCAAGGAGGGGAAACTAGGGAAGAAATTGGAATTTTTTCTATATAGTGGCTAATTTCAACTTTTAAAAAATTTCTTGGGGCACCTGGGTGGCTCAGTTGGTTAAACAACTTCAGCTCAGGTCATGATCTTAGAGTCCCTGGATCAAGCCCTGTATTGGGCTCCCTGCTTGGCAGGAAGCCTGCTTTTCCCTCTCTCACTCTCCCTGCTTGTGTTCCCTCTCTAACTATAATTCTCTCTGTCAAATAAATAAATAAACTCTTTAAAAAATAATTTTTTTTAAAAAATTGCATAATAGTTATTCTCACCATTTGTGATTTACCATATAAAAACTGGTAATATCTTGCTTTAAATTCATCCATTTAAGACATTCAGAACAGCATTTGGAAATGGTAAACATTTCATAAGTGTTAAATTATTAGCAATGACATTTGTTCACACCAAAAAATTCTTCAAGATTCCACTAGTTTATTTTACTTTTATTCTTTATTTGGAATTATAGTAGTGATTCCTCCATTCTGTAAATATTCAAAGCAAAATAGAAACTATTAAAATAAAATATGAGATTCTCCTTTACCTCTATTATTATGAAGGATAATATCAAATTCATAAATTAGTTTTAAAAAAAAGAATTGAAATTGGCATCTGTTACAGTATGAAATCTTCTTATCCAAAAACAAGAAGTGTTTCTCCATACATTCTGTACCTCAATGCAGTAGAATTGCATTTATTTTTATAGAAGTCTATATATCCCTTTTTAAGCACTTTCTTGCTTATTTTATGGTTTTTAGCACTATGTAAGCAATATATTTTCTTTCATTATACTTCCTAACAGGTTTCTGTTTGCAAATAGGAAAACTTTTCTTAATTTATGTGTATATTTTTGTAACTGACCTTGCTTCTTAATTTTCTTATGGTATATAAAATGAACTTTAGGCAAATCTCTTGTATGATTGCATACAATCATATTCTCTTGTAGTAATATGCATGCTAAAGGCATTGTATTTTTCTCTGAGCACAGATTTATTCAGTGTTTTCACTATCTTTATTTTCTAGATATTTCTAAATTTGTTTTGAATCTGTTCAGACAAAAGTTATTTGAGAGGTTTTCATTTGTTTATTTTGTTTTCTTCTTAACTTTTAGGTAATTGAGGTTTTAGTTTCCTATTTATTCTACTTTAATGTTAAACTTAATGCTAGTTCTATTCAATCATGGTCTATACCATTTTTACTCTTACAATTTACTGACATTATTTTGAGGCTTAATATTTGGTCAAATTTTGCAAATGTAGCTTCCAAAAAGCTTTGGTATCTGAATTTAGGGTATAAATTTTGGTATGTTTACTATAGTTACTTTATTTCCCACTCTATTTATATTCTACATTCATAAATATTTTTGACTACTTCATTTGTCATATTGTTGTATTTATTTCAAATTTCCTGAAGCTTTTGCTTTATGAATGTCATCCTATGCCCTGGGACATTAAGATTCATGGCAGAGCTCTCTTATGACCCCTCTTTGCCTTGCTGAATATATTTTGTCTTGAAGTCAGCCTTGTCTGATGTTTGTCTTTGTGTTGACTGGGGTATTTTGGATTTCCTTTTCATTCAACCTTTACCTTGCCTGACTATTTTCACTTTACCATGCTCTATCTTGTTTTACTCTGTTGAGCTCTAATTTCAATTAAACTACAGATCCTTGGTACAGTATCATTTTATCACCAATGTATCATCTCAAAATTAACATAGAATCAATCTGGTGCTTAATAATCACTGTTTAAGGTTTTGGAGGCTCTTTGTTCAGATGCAGCTCTGAGTAAGCATACAGTTAGATTCCTTTTAATCCAATCTTACAAACTTTCTGACAATTAATGAGCATCCCCTTTTTATTTTTTTATTTTTATTTTAAGATTTTTATTTATTTGACAGAGAGAAACACAGCCAGAGAGGGAACACAAGCAGGGGGAGTGAGAGAGGGAGAAGCAGGCTTCCCGCCAAGCAGGGAGCCCGACATGGGGCTCGATCCCGGGTCTCCGGGATCATGACCTGAGCCGAAGGCAGTCACGCAACCAACTGAGCCACCCAGGCGCCACCGAGCATCCCTTTTTAAATTTATTGATATAATAGTTATGTTTGACCAATATTTTGTCAACTAATTTAATGTTATTTTTCCTGTCTTTAGTGGTTCTTCATTTTCTGGCTTTTGCTCACTGGTCTATTTTCTTAGAAAATGTAGAGGAGAATTTTCCTTCTATTAGTTACAGCGTATAGTAAATATTTTAGTGGCAATTTCTATAACTTTTAACAAAATTTTAGTTGACTTACTAGTATTTGAAAGTAAATACCATTAAAGATAATAGAATTCACACATTTGTATTTCTGTTCACCTTTCATTTTTCTCCTGTTTTTTGTAACTTACAAAAATATTTTACATTTTCAGAGTATATTAATTTTATAGCTTCAATATGTAACATCTACAGTTGCTTACTTCTATATTTAAACTGATTGATTCAGTATCTTTTACTCACCCTTTCACATTACTACATCTACTTTCTTGAGCTCTTTTATGTTTCTTCCACAATTTTTATTTGGAAAATTTTGAAATGTTTGGACAAATAAAATAATGTACCAATAAATTAGCCTATCCTCTTTACTTAGATTCACAAATATTATGTTGCCACAGAGCTTTTAACTAGCTTTTGCTAGTTATTTTTTTTAGACACAGTGGTACTTGATCCTAAATACTTTCTTGTATCTCCTAATAATAAAGAATGTCCAACATAGCTACAATGCTATTATTCACAATATTTAATATGCAGTCCATATCCATATTCAGATTTCTTTCTTTGCTCCAAAATACACCTGATAGTTTTGTCATCATTGTTGTTCTAGGATATAGCCCAGGTTCATATGTTGTTTACTGGTTTACTATGTCTCTTAGGTCTCTTTTATCTAAAGCAGAACCACAACTTGTATTAGTAACCTTGACCTTTGAAAGATTCAGGACAGTTCCAGGTAGAATATTCCATATTCTAGATTTATCCAATTATTTCTTCTGTATTACTCTCCTATCATCTATAGTTTAATAATTTATTTCTAAAGAGTTAAGTTGATTAAACATTTTTTATAAGAATTAAACATTAACAGATTTAACATTTTTGATAAGAATATTTTATGTGAGGGCACCTGGGCAGCTCAGTCATTAAGCACCTATCTGCCTTCAGCTCAGGTCATGATCCCAGGGTCCTGGGACTGGGTCCCATATCAACCTCACTGCTCTGTAGGAAGCCTGCTTATCCTTCTCTCACTCCCCTTGCTTGTGTTCCTGCTCTTGCTCTCTCCCCCTGTCAAATACATAAATAAAATCTTCAAAAAAAAAAAGAGTATTTTATTTTATATTAGATCACATTACGAAACACATTTGTACACTGCCTCCTTCTCTATTTCAATTACTTGATGAGATGAATTAATCAAAAAACTTTAAAGTTTTTCCTTTTTCTAATAACTCGTAGAATCTTATTCATGAAAATACATGTCTGTTGCCATTATATATATATATATATATATTTTTTTTTTTTAATTATAGGATATAAACCCTTAGATCACATCTTTTCTTATTCAGATTTTTGTGGACATTGCCCTACTAGGTTCTGGCTATGTGATGTTTTTGCAATGTACATAGATGCTTGTCTAATTCTTCTCCCTGGAGGCTACCTGCTTTTACTACTTAGAGAAAATAATAATAACTAATAAATACTCAGAATTTAACTTGGTGGTTAGGAATTATTATAATTATTTCTGTGATTGCTATAATATTGGGTCCCCCTTTGAGTGTGCAATTTTTTAAAAAGATTTTATTTATTTATTTTTTTAAAGATTAGAGAGAGAGAATGAGCAGGGGGAGCAGCAGGGGGAGAGAGAGAAGCAAACACCCTGGTGAGCAGGGAGCTCAACACTGGGTTCAATCCCAGTACCCTGAGATCATGACCTGAGCTGAAGGCAGATGTTTAACTGACTGAGCCACCCAGGCACCCTCTGAAAGTGCAATTTTTAGGAAGTTTTTCTTCTTTCACATATTTTAATATTATCTGTTTCATTTGTAATTTCTTTTCTTATGCAATACTATTTTTTTTATTTGAGTAGAATTGACCTACAATGTTCTATTAGTTTCAGGTATATAACACAGTGATTTAACTTTTTTATACATTGTGCTAGGCTCGCCACAGGTGTAGCTAACCTGTGTCACCGTACAACCTTAATAATGTCATTAACTATATTTACCATGCTGTGTTTTTTATTCCAGTGACTTCATTCTATAATTCAAAGCCCGTATCTCCCACTGTCCTTCTAGAATATGAATAAGTATATTACATAGCCTTCATCATTCATAGTAATCATTTTCTTACTACTGGGAGGCAATTCTCCATGGATCTCTCATATTTCTGCATGTATGGTAAGCAGAGGTATGAATTTTCTTTTTGCTTCAAACTATTTTCAAGGATACTTATGTAGAAAAGAACTTGGAAGATAAAAATAGTCTCCCTTCAGAGAAGAAGGCAGATTTCCTCGCCATTAGTCCAACAAGGATAATGTTTCCTTCTGGAGAAAAGGTCAGGCAGATTTGGTCACTTCCTAGCTTAAAAGATTAGGATTACTTAAATACAACATTCCTCAAATGTGATGCAACCCAAAGCATTTCCAAAATCCAGCTGAGCTACTTTAGGGATTTGTCAGTTCAGGTAACAGACATATAAAAGTCTGTACTACTTGCTAGGCTGTAAGTATTAAGTCCTTTGTCTCTGAACCAGGAATCTTGGGCTTTTTGCCAGTATCCACAAAGATATGATGGGCAAATCAACCTATTAACTTGTAAGAAGGACACTATCTTAGACTTTTCATAGTTTTTAACCCACCCATCACTTTTATCTTTTTGTTCTCATCCCTGTATTTTTTTAATGAATGTTTATTTATTTGAGAGAGAAAGAGTGGAAGGGGGAGCAGAAGGACAGAGTCCCAAGTAGACTCTACACTGAGTGCAGAGCCAAACATGGGCTGAAGCCCATGATGTTGAGATCAAAACCTGAGCCTAAACCAAGAGTCAAACTGACTGTACCACCTTCTATATATTTTAAATAATTTTTATAACACTTTTATATGACCCATAGTTTGTTTTACTACCTGGTTACTTAAAATCTCTGAGTTCTGTTTTTCTTATCTGTAAGATGACAATAATAATTTTAACTCATGGGACATCTGGGTGGCTCAGTTGTTTCAATGTCCAACTCTTGATTTCTGTTCAGGTCATTATCTCAGGTCCTGGAATCAAGACCCTTGTTGGGCTCTATGCTCAGAGGGGATCTGCTTAAGGATTTTCTCTGTCCCTCTCTTTTACCCCTCCTCCCACTCACATTTTCTCTCTCTCTCTCAAGTAAATAAATCTTTAAAATAATAATACTAATAATTTTGAAGTGGGAGAGCTAGGTTCTTGTCTCACCAAGTCAAAGAATGAATCTCATTCTCCAATAAAGGACAGTGGGTAAAGTAATAGAAGGTCATTAAGTGAAGATAAAGACAAAGCTCTGAAGAGTGAGAGGTATCCCTACAGGATTGCCAACAAGGGCCTTAAGGGTTGGTCTTTTATAGAAAGCTAAACAGGGAACTTAAATCCTTTTAACATCTCTATTGATATTACCATTCAGCAAAGACTAGTGATAACACCTTCAGTGACTTACTTCCTTTTTAGGGTCTGGTTATTCTTTCTTGGTCACAGGTGATTATCGTAAAAAAAAAAAAAGACACCCACCCCACACACCTAGGGCAGGGTCGTCTAGTTTGTTCCCAAACTCTGGTTTTCTTATACTTAAGCATTTTGGGGATTTCTATGTGCCTGATCATATAGCCCATTATACATCTCTCCCTATCTAGCCCTACCTGTCCCTGACTCAATTTACTTCACAAAATTATTATGAAGATTAACTTAGGTATGTGTCACTAAAAACAGTCACTGTTACATTGGAAGTACTCAAGAAATAATTCTTGGGTGCCTGGGTGGCTTAGTGGGTTAAAGCATCTGCCTTCGGCTCTGGTCATGATCTCAGGGTCCTGGGATCGAGGCCTATGTTGGGCTTTCTGCTGGGTGGGGAGCCTGCTTACTCCTCTCTCTCTGCCTGCCTCTCTGCCTACTTGTGATCTCTCTCTCTGCCGAATAAATAAGTAAAATCTTAAAAAAAAAGAAAGAAAGAAAGAATTGATTATGTTTATTATGTTTTCATTTGAATTTTCTGCTTAAATTTTCATATGTCTAATAGGTTTTTTCTCTTCCGTTTTCCTTTTTTTTCTCAACCAGTTTACTTTTCTTTTTTTTTTTTAAGATTTTATTTATTTGACAGAGAGAAACACAGCCAGAGAGGGAACACAAGCAGGGGGAGTGAGAGAGGGAGAAGCAGGCTTCCCGCCGAGCAGGGAGCCCGATGTGGGGCTCGATCCCGGGTCTCCAGGATCACAACCTGAGCTGAAGGTAGTTGCTTAACCAACTGAGCCACCCAGGCGCCCCACCAGTTTACTTTTCTTATCTGAATATGTCTTACTACTTCACAGTCTTATATCTGGTTTTGAAGTTATATACTTTTCCAATGTTAGACTATGTAGGTATTGCTGACTAAAATCTTTTTCTGATGCTCAGGACTAGATATTCTGACATGCAGTCAAAAGTAGAGCATTCAAAGCAAAGAAATGCTGAAGGTTTTATGTGGGTAAAAATAATATATCAAGATTACATATAAAGCATTCTTCTGAAAAAAAAATGGAAAATAATGTTGAAAACTACTATATGTGAGTTGGTTGTGAGATGCCTTGAATCTAAAATGACAAATTTAAACTTAGTCTTGTTAGCAATGGAGATTCAATGTAGGATTTTTAAATGTTTATAACAGAAACAATTAATTTATTAACACTTATAGTGTTATAGGCTTATAGTAGGGCACACTGTTTTGCCTTCAAGGCTTGTAAGTATTTTGAAATAGGTATTCCAATCACCCCAGAATAGATGGAACTTTCTGGGCCAGTCACTGTCAAATGAACAGCTTCCTCTATTTATCCCCACATGCTTTACAAATTTGTTATTTTCTTTTTTTTTTAATTTTTTTTTATTGTTTAAAAAATTTACCTAGGGAAATTAAAGTTCCAGTCATTTTACTCCTACAACAGATGGTACTCAAGTATCAGTATCAGTGGGGCTTCCTCAGTGCACTGCCCTTTAGTTGGTCTGTTAGCTCCCTGGCTAAGAGTCTTCTTAATCACTCTTTTCTTCTCCTTGATAATGTCTATACTCTGGCTTCAGCTCCCATGTGTTTTTGTGGGTCCCTTTTACATTCTGAATGCCAATTTCTTTCAAGATTTCCTTTAGGTATCCCACAGGCTGTTTTGTGATGTCCGCCAAGTCCTTAAGATTATAATATTGATGTTTCTCAAATGCCGAAAATAGCATGTCTAAAACGTGTTGTTTATCAGCTCGAGCTCGTTTTCCATCTTCTTTCTTTTTCCTTTCATATTCAATATTATACTGATGATTAGCAACAGGTTTATAATTGGTTGTCACAACTTTGTCCAGTTGTTGTGATAGTGTTACAGGTTTGGAAAATTCTTCTATCTGCAATCTCTTTAATCTCATGTAGTTTTCACTGGCTGCAGGTCGACATTCAGCTCTTTGTACCACTATTTCTTTCAATCAAAGTTTGTCTTCTTGCCTCCTATTCAAGGCATGCTTACTTCAAGGTCCAGCTCAAATAATATCTCCACTTTTGAAGTCTTTCCCAGTTCTTTCAATTAAAGTACTCCTTTTTCTTCTTTATACATAACACCATTAGAGCATAGAGCACTTTCTGTAGCCAGTATACCAGTTGCCCAGCTGAAGAGAAGTCTCCAAATTTGTTATTTTCTATATGAGCCAGGAAATAAAAATAATTGGGAAGCATAGGTTTGAAGGATGGTTGGGGAAGGAGACAGATTAATGATAGGCAAAATAGTTAATAAATTAATATTTACATGAATGATGATAAAGGGATAAACTGGAAATAGGCCTTCAGACTGAAGAGAAAAAGGCTTATTCAGGAGATGAATCAAAGTTGGAATCAACTGAATTTGGCGATAGACTGAGTAAAAGAAAAATGGAAAGATTAAAATAGTACCTTGGATTTCCTGCTCAGGTAGTGGGTTGGATGACAATACCTACTAGCATGTCAGATATTGGATTCAAGAATCAAGGGCACATGGGTGGCTCAGTCAGTTTAGCATCCAACTATTGATTTCAGTTCAGGTCATGATCTCAGGGCTGTGAGATCAAGCCCCAGATGGGGCTTGTGCTGGGTGTGCAACTGCTTTGAGATTCTCTCTCTCTCTCTCTCTCTCTCCCTTTGCCTCCTCAGCCCCCGCCTTCTTCACTCACTCATTCTCTCTCTCTCAAAAAAAAGAAAAAAAGAAGTTAGAATCAAGAATCCAAGCAGAATGGTTGATCCAACTATGAGAGATGCAAATAAAATAAAAGACCTGGTACTGAAAGGACTTGGAATGAAGAAAATCACTTAAAGATCTGATATGTATATATCCCTTATGTAAAAACATGACTCTAAAAATATGTAAACCTAATGGCAGTGACCAGATGGTCCTGTTCAAATGCAAGTTACCCATCTAAACCAAGTGAAGTACCTCTGCAATTTGAAAGTGATTTATTAGCAATGCAAATGTCAAGCTAACTCTGATTTTCCCAAAAGCAGGATAAACAAAATAAATGAGCCATTAGGCGGCACAGGTGAGACACTCAGGCTTCAAGAACCCCAGCTTTGATTGCTTTGGAAGGCAGAGAAAGGCAGCATAACAAGTTTCCACTTGAACAGAGTGTGTTTATTCAGCTTGATGCAAGTCAGAGGAAATAGCCCTAATAGTTTTGAATTGCTATAAAAGGTTGCATGCACTTGTCAAATTTACACGTTTAGGCCATAAAAGCAAAAGAGTCTTACAGAGGCATTATCTTAATTAAACAATTTAGATATAAATCCAGGGATCGAGAAGAAATGCAAGCTTCACTTACATCACAGTTTGTGCCCAAAATGACCTCTCTCCCATTTTCCAAGCCTAAGATTTCCTTTTTAGTTTTCAACACTAACTCAAAGATTTTTGCCTCAAGAGAAACATCTCCTGAACACTTCCGCCCACCACTCCTGCCAACCCATGACTTCTGGCAACTCGTACGCACTTCGGCTAAAACGCTACTTTCTTTCATAATTATTTATTTACTTCTCTCTCCCTCTGTTCTGAGAGTCCGCGTTCTTGTTTTCAAAAGCTAACATTAATATATTATTTGTGTCACCAAACCTTCCACAGAGAGATTCTGTCTACTCATAACCAAAATCAATATAGAAGATGATCCTTAATCCTTTAATACTTTAAAGTTCACTGAATTTTTATTGAGTTCAAAGTGGCTCTTATAAATTTGATAATATAGTGCCAGATAAGTATGTTAAAGGATAATTTTTCATAATGGGTAATATCATGACTCTCATAAAGATATAAAATGAATACATATTAATTATTTTATTTAACAAATTATTAATGATGGAATTAGATAGCTATTACAACTAACTCAAAGGAAAAGCCAAACAAGTACAAATTTATATAGAGTAAAGTTTAACCCATAAAGAAATGTCGAAATGAATTTACAAATGGATGCAAAGCTACCTTTTTCCTGTGGGAAGAGAGAGGAGGAAAGTCAATTGAACCTCCACCAGACAGAATTTATTTGCATGTCTAAGAACAAGAATTATTTTGCATTGCTATCAGCTATCTACTATTTGCAGGGTCATAAAATTCTAAGTCTATTTGGCTAGACTCAGATAACCTGGAAAGCGTGCTCTAATCTAAACAATGCAGTTTTCCGCTGCAAGAGACATTAGTGATCCTTTTTGCTTATTCTAAATTTCCTTACAATTAGACATATCTTCTTAAAGATAGAGTGGGAAATCACACATTCTTTGATTAGAGGATCGACCTATGATCAGAAATTGGTTTCCTCAGTTTGTAAGAATATATGTGTAACCTCTCTGACTTACATAATTGGCCTTTCCTTAATACAAGAATAACAACAAACTAGCATTAATTGAGAAAATGCTATTTGCCAAGGAGTGTGATAAATACATTCCTTACAGAATTTCTTGAATTCTCAAGACAACCTGATGAAGTAAGAGTTTTATTATTCTCACTTTATAGAAGAGGAAACCGAAATTTACCAAAGGCTCTATAGTGCATAACTAGCATGTGCCAGTGTGGAATTCTAAGCAAAAAGCTGTAGATCTGTGCTATATGTTGTGGCCGTCCACAGCCACACTGGACTAATTAGACTTGAAATGTGTCTGGTCCAAACAGAAATGTGCTATAGACCTAAAATACACACTGGAATTCTAAGACTTAGTATCAAAAAAAAGGTTTTGAAAGATAATAGTTTGGATATGTAAGAGAAGAAATACTTCTCTCTACCTCCCTAGTTTTGGTGGCTGATTTTCTGAAATAGACTGGCAACAGGCAGATTAATAGGAGAAAAGGTATACAAATTTATTAATTTTTAATATTACATACAGAGGAGTAACAGGAAAAAGTGAACACCTCAAAATGTGATGAGATTTGAGAGTTTCCAAGCCCTTCTAACAGGAAAAAAGGAAGAGGATGCAGGCAACTTAGGAGAGAGTAAATGATTTTTTTTTTTTTTAAAGATTTTTATTTAGTTGACAGAGAGAAACATAGCTAGAGAGGGAACACAAGCAGGGGGAGTGAGAGAGGGAGAAGCAGGCTTCCTGCCGAGCAGAAAGTCCGGCGTGGGACTCGATCCCAGGTCTCTGGGATCATGACCCGAGCCGAAGGCAGTCGCTTAACCAATTGAGCCACCCAGGCGCCCAAGAGTGAATGATTTTTAGGAAAGATGAATGAGCCCTAAAAGGAATAAATGGGAAATATGATAGTTGTGAAGTTTGTTTGGATGTGGTATCTAAATCTAGTTTCTTCTCCTATGATAAGACTCAGTCCTCCCAAGTTGAGGAAATTAGGTGAATTAAATTCCTTTTGGACAATCTGTCTTTAGACAAATAAGAGAGGTTCAGAACAAACTTTTACCTGAATTTGCTCTTTTCCAAGTGCCTTTAGCTCAAAATAACCAATATACCAAAAGCAGCATAGTTTGGGGTACCATGTCCTAAACTCTTTCAAATAGACTGGGTTAAATAAAATATATTATTAACTTTATCACCTCTTTCTTTTCAACTTTTTAAATATGACTACTAGAAATTTTAAAATCACTGAATTGGCTCACATTATATTTTTATATAATATAAATATTATATTTATATATTCTCTCTCAAGCCTGCACCACTCTCAAGCCTGCATTGTTAAATAGCATACTTGAATGACTGAAGGTTTTGTCAGCTTTAAATATAAAATAGCCAGTTAGTTTACTAGCAAAATGAATTTATTCGGGAATAATAGAGGAACTGCAATTCAGGACATGCAAGTTGTCATGAACCACAGGCAAGTCAGAAAAGAAAAAGGCAAGTTCAGCTTTTGTTAGATATTAGGAAGAAACTGGATGGGTTGATTTGAACAGAAGTTCATTAGAGAAAACAACAGTTCAAGTTTGTGGCAGTTTCTTATTGGCTGCAAGTGGTGGTTAGTGCGTTGTTGATGGGACATGAAGGGATCTTCTTTCTTTTTCTTAAAAGTAGGAGATAAAATCCCTATATCAAAATAATATAATATATCAAATAATTCTCATCTTCCTTCTTCCTGCTGGTTATGCAAGCTGCAAGTAGTACAGTGGTCTGTACATGAAAGCTCCCCTTTTAGTGTTTTCCAACTCCATTTTAAATGAGGTTTACTTTATTTATTTTTACAGTTGTCAACAAAAATCATATGAGGTTTTTGTTGTTGTTGTTTGTTTATTTGCTTTTTAGCAATTGGATGTGTTCTAGTTCAAGATGGCAATATAGGAAGATCATGAACTTACCTCCTCCCATGAACAACAAATCTGCAGCTACATATGGAACAAATTCTTCTGGGGGAAAAAAAAAAAAAACTGACCTCAATCAGAGCAGGGAAGAAAAGGAAAAAAAAAAAAAAGTGTAGATTGCTTAATGGACTTATAGTACAACATCAAGCAGACCAATATTTATATTATAGGTGTCCCAGAAGGAAAAGAGAGAAAGAGACAGGCAAATTATTTGAAGCAATAAAAGGTAGAAACTTCTCTAACCTGGGGAATAAAAAGGGCATCCAGATCCAGGAAGCCCAGAGTTCCAAACAAGATAAACTAAAAGGACCCACACCAAGACACAGTGTCAAAATTTAAAGACAAAGAGAAATGCTTAAAAGCAGCAAGAGTAACAAACCATACGAGACTCTTAATCTGAGGAAACACACTGAGGGTTGCTGGGGGGTGGGAGAGGGGATAAGGTGGCTGGGTTATGGAAAAAAATAAAAATTAATAAAAATTAATAAATACATACATACATATATACATCCTACTGGTGAGAAGTAAAAAATAAATAAATAAGCAGCAAGAGTAAAAACAATTT
The DNA here is from genome assembly GCA_004023965.1 of Spilogale gracilis. NCBI lineage: Eukaryota > Metazoa > Chordata > Mammalia > Carnivora > Mephitidae > Spilogale > Spilogale gracilis. The sequence continues at coordinate 25,350 of PITA01002712.1, read as the reverse complement.
GTAACATAAAAGAGAACCCCCATAGAACTATCAGATTTTTCAGCAGAAACTTCACAGGCTAGAAAAGAGTGGCATAATATAATCAAAGTCCTGAAATAAACAACCTTCCAACAAAGAATTTTCTATCTGGCAAAGTGATCATTCAGAATTTAAGGAGAGATAAAGACATTTCCAACCAAAAGTCAAATAAGTTCATCACCTTTAAACTGGCCTTCTAAGAACACTTAGAAGAACTTCTTTAGGCTGAAAAGAAGAGGTGCTACTTAGGAGGAAGAAAACATATGAAAGTATAAATCTCATTGGTAGTGGTAGTGGCAAATATATAGTAAAAGTAACAAATTAATCACTTATAAAGGCAATTTAAAGGTTAAAAGACAAGGGAGTAAAAAATAACTTTAACTACAATAATTAGTTAAGGGATATACAAGATAAAAAGATATAAAATATGGCACCAAAAACATAAAATATGGTAGTGGGGGAAGAGTAAAAATGTAACACTTCAGAATGTGTTCGAACTTGTTATTATGAACTTAAAATAGATGTATAAATATAAGTTGTCATAAGTAAGCACCAAGGTAAATCCAAGCAAAATCTATAAGGAGAAGTAACAAGTGTTGCTGAAGATGTAGAGAAAAGGGAATCCATGTGCACTGTTGGTGGGAATGTAAATTGGTTCAGCCACGATAGCAAACAGAATGAATGTTCCTCAAAAATTTAAAAATATAACTACCACATGATTCAGTAATTCCATTTCTGGGTATTTATTCAAAGAAAAAAAAACTACAGACATGAAAATATATATATGCACTCCCATGTTCTTTGCAGCATTATTTATATAGCCAAGATATGGTAAAAACCTGTGTCCATCAATCACTGAATGGATAATGAAAATGTAGTATATATTTACAATGGAATAATATGCAACCATAAATAGAAAGAAATCTTTCCATTGGCAACAACATCAATGCATCCTAAGGGAATTATGCTAAGTGAAATAAATCACACAGAGAAAAACAAATACTGTGTGATCACACTTATATGTAAAATCTAAAAAAAAGCTCATAGATACAGAAAACAAACTGACAGATTGGTAGTTCCCAAATGGGAGAGATAAGTGAAATGGGTGAAAGGAGTCACAAGGTACAAACTTCCAGTAATTAAATATGTCATGGGTGTGTAATGTACAGCAGGGTTATAAAATTTAGTAATACTGTATTAAATACTGGCAAGTTGCTAAGAAAATAAATCTTAAAAGTTCTAATCACACACACAAAATTTTTTTATGACTATGTGTGATGATGGATGTTGACTTGTGGTGATCATTTCACAATATTTATAAATATCAAATCATCACATTATATACCTCAAACTAATATGTTATGTGTCAATTATAATTTAATAAAAAAGTTTATTCATGAGTTTTTATCCCACTTACATCAATTTAATTCATTTGTCCTTATTGTGCTTGAATGCTCATGAAAATTTATAAGATATTAAACAAAAATAGCAACCATAATTTATTTTTTGCTACATCAGGCAAGTATCAAAATATTATAGAAGCAAAAACCTAAAAAGTTAAACATACGGCTTTTCCTTTTTCCTCTTTCTTTACTGCTTTCATTCATTTTTTATTGCTCATTTCAGTTTATGAATCCTTAGGTTGGATTTACAATATTATTATATTAAACATCTACTAGCAATAATATTATCTTATTCAACTTGTAAACCCAACTAGAATAAATGTCTTTTCATCTTACACTTAATGTTGATAACTCAGGAGACATATCCATTTTTATTAAACCAATAATATTAAGCTAATCTTACTTGTCAAAGATTTACTCACATCACTTATGAACTTGAAAAATATTTGGGTTGGTTTCTATATTTCTAGGAGTTTTAGAAATATTTAATTTAAATAAATGGTCATTTATCTCTAATCCAAAGTGAATAGAACCTCTTTCAAGGAATTTATAAAACAATTTTAAATTTCATCTGTAGCTAGAAAAACATTACCTATACATAATATATACATACAGACACACATACATTAACATATAAACAAATACAGAGATCTTATAGTTTTTATTCTAACATTTTAGTCCTGAGTCAGTAAAATATAGTAATATAACAATCACTTATTTATCTCCATTTTATCTTTTCACCCAAATTGTGTCTGACAAAAATGTGATAAGTTTACTTATTAAGTAAGGAAGGTCTTTTACCAATATTTTTGAAGACTTTTACAACTTTCTTTTGTCCTGATATGTAATCTTCTATAAGCCATAGACTACCTTTTAGGCTAAGAAGACATCCAGTGGCTGGCTGAATGTCTGAATGTCTCCGAAGCCATCTGAGTGGATAAGATATTCAATCTATTTCCAATCAAACTTTTTTCCTTTCAGCTTCAGAAAGTTACTTCTTCCTTGGGTCCTTTAAGAGCTCCCAGTGTTGGGGCAAGGACTTAAAGTTCAAAAGACAGAGGAGCTGGAAGAGGCAGGGAAAAGTTCCAGCAGAGTGCACATGGGGTTGGAGGAAAGGGGTTTGAAAAAGGGCATATTAATGATTCAGAGGAAATGGAGGGAAGATCAAAAACAGCAATGCAAGGAGGAAGGAGGAACAGGGATGATGAGAAGGGAGAGGTTTGAGAGGAGTAAGTTGGTAGTGATCTTGTTTCTGAAAGAGGTCATTGGAGTTCTAAATTATCTTTAGTAAAACCATGCCAACAAGTAAGGAACAGACAAAAGCCGTTGCTCATATAATCAACAGGGTCAGAAAGGAAATTCTCAGACAACTGAGAAGCTCCTATGTTCTCAACTAAATGGTACCTTTATAGTTATAAACAGAGAAATGTGGAACTTTACACAGCTTCTGTTGCTTGCTGTGGAATGAGAAGCCTAGGACTCTAAACCAGTCTCTGTTTGCCTACCACTTAAAAGCAAATCGTATAAACAGCTGCTTGCCTGGAACTCTAAACCAGCCTTTTACACACAGAGAAACCTAGAAAGCTAACCTGGCCTTCATTCACCCGGGACACTAACGCAGCTTCTAGAGTATACTTAGAATCTTTGGAACAAAAATCTGTCCTTACCAGTTTCAATAGACATTTGTCCAGAGCAGTGGTTTAAGAGTTGGATTCAGCAATAGATCCCTGATCAATCAATCAGGAATGAAGACAAGGGCTTCAGAAGTGCCCACTTAAAAGCCCAGGTAAGCGATCCAGGAATCCAGTGATAAATGTGATCCTATCTGAATTATAATACCAGAACTCTTAAAGAGAAAAACAGAGCTAGGCAGTAGTTTGTGTGGTCAAAATAGATTTTGTACAATATTAGTATAGTAGGGAAAAAGAAACCTCAATATAGAACTAAGCTCAGTTCTGAATTCAGCATGGGCAAGTGGGAGTTTATGGTTAAGGAGCAGAGTTAGGAGTCAGTGGATGAAAATTTAGTGAGAGGAAAGATAAGAGGTAAGGAGAATTCTGAATGAATTCACCCAACAGGATCAGGATTGCTGAAGATAGGCCAGGTTGATCAGACATCCGCTAGGGTATGGTGGATGATGAAGAACCTGATCAGATACTGAAAGTGATCAGATATCAGACATCAATAGAGGGAGGTTCTTGTTAGACTGACATAACAGAGTTTTTGCTAAAACAGAAGTTTATAAGGAAGTACACAGATGGGCCGAGGAGAAGTTTCGGGAGCCTGGCTGAAGTCTGTTCAAGCAAAGCATCTTCGTCGATGATATAATCAAAAATGTTTCTTCTTTCAAAGTACCTATTATCAATATAGTAGGCACATGTAATCAGCAAAGAATTTTCTGCTTAAATTATAAAATGTTTTAATAATTTCACCCTCATACAAGAATAGAAAATCTCACACTTACTCAACCTTAATTACCAATAGGCTTTATACCACCAAAGAGGGCTGCATGGGGCTTGAGGTACATCATAGCAGGGAATAAACCATTGTCTGTGCCTGGGGTATGAAGGCCTAACTTCAAGTTCCAGCTCCATATTAGCTAACAGGTAACTGCCTGAGCCGTGATTCCCTCATCTTAACTTTGAGATTTTTCTTGCCAAAAGAATTAATTAGCTCTGTAATCATTCTGGACTTTCACCTGCTATCTTCTGTAACATGACTTAGAACAGCTGTTCTCAAACATGAGCATCATCAGAATCATCTGAATGGTCTTTAAGCCCCATATTGCAGGGCCCTACCTCCACAGTTCCTGATTCAGTAAGTCTAGAGCAGAGCAAAGAATCTGCATTTCTACGAAGTCCCTGGGGATGTTGATGTTTCTGGTCTAAGGACTATACTTGGAGGAGTACTATAATATGGCAACATCACAGAGTCATTCGGTAGGTTGGTACCCCAGGGTCTGCTAACTTCAGGACAGAGTGAACTGAATCCTATTCAAGAGGTTAACTGAGATTTAGTGATTTCTTAAGCCTTTTTACTGAAAATGATTCCCATTTGTATGTTCCCATCCAGGAAGGAGAGAATTTAGACCAATAATGATGTTAATGATTGCTTTTCCTGCTGGCATTTTGCCTTTCATTTAAAGAATTATGCATCCTAAATGGAAATGTCAGATCATGTTCTGGATTTTTCTATTGGCTTGGTTTGAAGCTCTACTATACTTTCAAATGGGGCGTGGCCAAAGTCTCCATTTACAATATTATATAAGACACACCTAAAGCTATATTTCTATTGATGAGCTGATGTACAATATTTTACTTTCAAAGTGGGGTCAATGAAAAAAGGAACAAATTTCCCCCTTTATTTCCTATTTAAAAATTTTATTTTTATATTATTACAAAGTCGGCTTTGTGCCTTTTGAATTAAAGTCAGCTTGTTCTAATCACATTTTTAAAATAAAAGCTTCCACTATTCCCCTAATATTTCAACATTTTTATTGCTTCGCATCTGGATATTTTTAGGGCCTAATATGCAACTTCATGGTTCTGTGAGAACACCAACTGACTGTGCAAATATGCATTAAAGCAATGGGAATTTAGGTTACCTTGTCCAGACAATGCTGACAGAAGCACTGTATTTATGAGATGGCAAATATAATTTTTAAAATAATAATAATGGCAAATACATTTACTGAGCTGGGAAAATAATGTGGCTTATTTTTATTATTGTTCTTTTTGGATTTTATTTCAATAAGTTTACTAGATATTGGCAAATATGCTGTGGCCAAGAAATATGGGTCATCTGCCTTAGTTCCTTTTTTCAAAAAAAATTCCACTTAAAGTTATCTATTAAAAATTTTTATATTTTTATGTTAATTTCCTCTGAAGGATTCCAGTTAAATCTGACATTTGTAAGAAATGAAATTAGTAGATATTCATAATATTTTTACCCATAAGTTATAAAGTGATTGTAGTTCTTAAACTCACTTATTTGCAATTATCAGGAAAATGACAGTCAATTACTCAGATGATATGATTTAGTCAAAATTCCAAATTGACAATGGATTTTGTTTTGTTCCTATTCTTACTCTGAAGTTTAGTTTATGTGGATATAATCCATGTCTCTGGTATGATTAATAGAACAACCATTTTAATACTTATTTTTAAGCTTCAGAGCTTTCATGATGATTGTCCCCTATCCTATTCATTAATAATGGCCATCTGCACTTCTTTTTCTTTAATGAATGAAGTGATTTTACTTTATCATTGGTATGTTCTGGGAATAGCACTATTAATACTATATTCAGATGAAAAATTGGCTGAGGTAATTATGGACCCCATCTAAAATTTCAAAATTAAAATATTTCCCCAAGCTTTGTAATATTCATTTCAGGCATAAGCTCACTGCCATTTCTAACTAACAAATATCCAATAAAGTGCTTCTATCAAATCAGTTCCTTTTTGAATCTGAAATGAATAAAATCAGTGAAAAAAATAAATGCTGCTGTTCTATTACCCTTATTCTAACCAGTGCCCCAATTAGAGCTAAACTTTATTACCTTTTAAAATGTCTCTTACTATTCCTTTTTTAAAATCTAAAGTAAACTTGAAAGTAAAAAGAAAAATGAGCCATACTTGCTAGTTAATAATACCTAGTATCAGGACTAATGTCTACAGATTTTGGCTATGTCTGCATAATCCTTTAAAGGTCACTGTTTCTTAATAACCTGAATTTTCTAAAGGCTAAATTTGTGTTCTATACCACCAAGTAATGATTTTGGCTCAGTATTTTCCATTGTCTCAAGTCTTTTTATTTATATCTCTTGAGATCTATTTCTATTCATAGCGTTTCTGACACCAAACTTCGGGGCTTTAAGCTCTCTACCTATATGATCATATATGTGGGTTGATCCTAAAGCAACCAATTTTCCAATTCTGCAGATACCACCTGGTTGTCCTATAATTTAGTTCAATTCTGACATCACCCAGAGTTAAAGCAGACCCCATATGTTAAGAGCTCAGTCCCACACAATGGTACCCCCCTTCAGATGCTAATCGTGTGTCCTGGACCTTTTGTAATTCTAACCAACTGGCTATAAACCAGGAATCCCCATGACTTCCTTCTCAGGTTCCATAACTTGCTAGAAATGCTCACAAAACTCAAGAAAATAGTTTACTTGTTATGACTAGTTTATTACAAAGGATACAATTCATGAACAGCTAAATAAAAGAGATGTACAGGGCAAGGGGCCCAGAGATCTTATGCCCTTTCTAGGGACACCACCCTTTCAGCACCATTCCACAAGCTCTCCAAATCCTGTAATTTAGGTTTCTGTGCAGTTTCTACTACGTAGGGATGATGGAGTAAATTATTGGCCATTGGTGATTAACTCAGTCTTCAGGTTCTCTCGTTTCTATGGAGGTCAGGTGTGTGGAGATTAAAACTTTAACACTACTCTACTCACATGGTTGACTGCTCTGGGAACCAGCCTCCATCCTAAAGATAATCTAGCAGCCCACCAAGAGTCACCTTATTAACAAGGACTCAGGTGTGGTGGAAAGGAGCTTATTATGAGTAACAAAGCCCTCTCATCCAATCAATAAAGACATTCTACAGATTTAAGAGTTCAATGTCAAGAATTAGGAATGAAAACCAAACGTATATTTCTTACTATATCACAATATCACTTACCATTAAACATTACCATTAAGAAATAGGTAGGCTAAAAATCCCAAATTACTAATAGAAGCCTACCCAAATCTCAGAATTACACTTGAGCTACGTAATGGGCCCTTTAAAGTCAAGTCTAATATGTTTATTCATTCTGTCTTATCAATCAAGGGATTATAATGTAACTAATTTGATGTCATATCATTATCAAAGTTAGCCCCATTAAACTAATCAAATTTGTTTACTGTTTTTCTTTTCATTATTGTTGCTATGAATTTTATCACTATTCCTCTTACTCAAGGTGCCACATACAATGTATAATGTGTACCAGACAACAGTCTAGTTTCCATTTGAAGCTAGGCATTGCAGCCTTAAGTGAAACTCAGAAAAAACAATTTAGAACAGGGCATCAGATAATCTAGAAAGATTTTAAAAATTGGCCCTGTGCAAGTCTGGTGTCTTACAGACAAAATCTATGCCTCTGATTATGATTAGAACTGCAGTTTTTTCATTACTCATTTTAAATGTTCCTATCTTCCATGATAATTTTCTATGACTCTGATTTGATAGAAATGGGATGGGACTCAGGAATTTATGGCTTTGAAAGCTCATCAGGTGATTCTTCTGTGCAATCAGTTTGCAAACTCTGTAGTCATACAGGTGGAGATCTTAAAGCCCAGAAAGCGAAGTGACTTATCCTGTTATGGTGCCTGAAATTTTACCATCACAATTTTCTTCCCCAGAACTTTAAGACTTCTGTCTTCTATATTTAAATGGAAATATTTTCAAAAAAGTTTGTGTAAACTATGTGACAATAAGATCAAGAACTAGAACCCAAGATATGTAATTAAGGAGAGTAGTGATTCCTAGGGAAACAAGAATAATGAGAATAATGAGATAAAAATAGTTTTTGCTTGCATTATCACATTGGAGAATGCCAGTGACATTGGACATAGTTCGAACAGGGAGTCTTTGCCCTATTATAAGGGTATAAAGATAAGGATAAGGATAATGTAACTGACACACTGAAAGTTTCAGTACTTCCCCAAATTACAAAACTTTGTACCAGAGCTATGGCCTAAATTCCAAGTCAGTACACCAAAAACTCCATATTCTTTCTGCCATTTGTTGCTGAGTGATTATCTAATTTCCAATTCTATTTCAGAATGACCCCTGTAGTTGGGGATTATATGCATAAGGGAAATCATACTTAAAAATTTTTAAATAGCTTTATCAGTATCATGCGCAAATCCTAACATAATAAGTATTAAAAATATTTGATATTTATAGTTGTCAAAATTTCCCATAAATGTCTTTATTTCAATTTCTTCCTTCTACTTATTTTGCCATCTTTCTTTCAGTCAGGTTTACTTTAAAATTGGAATCCTGTTACTTGACAGCTTCATTTTCCATACCATTGATATTGTGTTTAAGATCAGTCTTTGTCCCACTGGCATGTCATAATTTAGAAGCCTAACATTAGTCCAAGCATAAGAATAAATTTAAAATGTTCTTTCTTGTATTTTGGTTTGTTTGTTTTGTTTTACAGAAAAGTATGAATTTCTGAAAGAGTTTCCTAGAATTTCTTAGTCAGCATCCTTAACCTGAAAATCAGGCCCTCTGCAATCTGGCCCAATATCTTTTTTTTTTTTTCCTTCCAAATTTCTTTTTCACTATTCTCACATCTGCAACATTCCCCTCATTATGGGTTGAATGTTTGTGTTGCCCCCCAAATTCATATATCGAAGCCCTACTCTCAATGTGACAGTATTAGGGGGTAGTTCTTTTGTGAGAAAATTGGGATTAGATAAAGCTGTGAGTGTACAGCCCTCATGTTCTGGGATAGTATCTGTGCAATTCATCAGAGAGCTTGTCTTCTCTCTCTACTGTTCCCCATGTGAGAATAAAACCAGAAGCAAGCAGTCTACAACCAGGAGAGGGCTCTCACCAGGAGCTGACTGTGGTAGCACACCACTCTTAGATTTCCAGCTTCCAAAATCGAGAAATAAATTTCTGTTATTTATAAAACACCCAGTCTATGCTATTCTGTGATAGCAGCCTGCACTAAGACACTTCACCTAAACAACTCAGTGTCCCCATGGAGTCCCTGCTCCTCCTTTCAAAAATAGTTTTGTACATTCTGTTTGCCTTCTTAATTTCTGCTACCTATTAAAGCATATTACAAACACTTCTTTATTTCCCTCAGTAGGAACTATTCTCTTCCTTTTATGTGTTAAACTCATAATTTCTACCCTAAATAATTATTTTTGTACATTGTCTTTCCTATAGGACAAAGTTTTGCCCAGTTGCCAATTATTCCATAAATAAATGATTAAATTGATGAATGGATTATTAACCAGATTTTTTAATTTAGGATTCAATTTCAACTGTTTTCAGTATTATTAAACAATCTAATACAATTCCCATTTTCCATGTCAACCAAAAAAACAAACAAAAAAACACTGCAAAAAATAAGCCTATATGATTCCTAAATACATCATATTAAATCTATTTTTGATGTGATTGCTGTGAAGTTCACTGGCACCTATATACTGTTGAAGCCCGTAAAAACAAAAAGTAGTAATTTTGTTCTCTCATTGTGTACTTTGAGTCAGTATTTCCCAATTTATTTTTCCCAAACCTACATTCAAATTTATGAAAATACAAAGTGATTCCTCAGATATAGTACTTTATTTATGATAATAAACTGTTGCCTTAAGAATTATTGAAATGTAGTAATTATTTCTTGTTAGGGTTTGTCTCAATAGAAGCACAACCAACTTAATTAAAAAAGAAAAGCTGAAAAAATACTTATTTTTTAAAAATTTAAAAGAAACTTCAAGCTGTTTGGGAGCATTTTTCTCTTGTGATTTTTCTTCTTTAATGTGAAGTTGAGGAAGATATGTTTTTCTAAATTAAATATATTTTAACAAATTTATTCTTCTGACATTTAACAATAATAAAAGGAACTAAAACTATAAGTTTATGGTTTTTGCCTAAAGGTTCTCCTTTAGAGCATTATATTAATTATATTTCTTTTTATCTTAATTATAGTTCTACGAAAGTCCAAAAGAGAATCTTAACTTTAAATACAAAATACTAAAATAAGAAGGGAATCAGGACATTAGCTAATATGTTGGATCAAGAAATGACATTAATTCATTTCTTACACAAAATGTGACTTCACCCTTCAGAGTTGGTAGGGAAATTATTGTGCTGTATAGGTAGGACTCTTGTACTACTTCTCAGTTAAATTCAGATTAACTGCTAAAGTGATGTGAGCATCTGGGCATATATTAGAACAAAACTAATTGATAGCATTAAATAAAACCACAGTTCTGTGACAGATTCTCCAGTAATATTAATATGTAATAAAGGAAAAAAATAACAGTCCTTAAATACATCAGAATGCCATTTTGTTTCTACATATTTATTCTAAGGAAACAACCACAAATGTGAACAATGACCTTGCAACTCAGCAATGTTTATAAACTCAGCCATTACCACAGAGAAAAATTAGGAACAGCCTATGTTTCTAAAAAAAGTGAAATGTTTAAATTATGACCTATTTATATAAAGATATACAGAACAGTATGCAAAGTTTATAAAACAATGTAATGCCATAAGAAACTGTTAATGTTATGCTAATTTTAAAATCAGATTCTAAAATATTACTTCATGATCATTAAATTAAGTTAAATTAAGAAATACAATAAATAAAATACTTCTCTATTTTTTAGGTAGAAACCAAGCTGCTGTAATAAAGAAATCCCAAAACACAATGACTTAAACAAGATAGAGGCTTATTTTTCATTCATGTAACATCCATATAAACTGGGGCATGCAGTTACCTGATCCCCATGAAGTCCTCCAGGAACTCACATATTTCTTCTGTCTTGACAATTCATGATCATCTAGGCACAAATCTTAATTATTTTCTTTTCAAAATAGGGGTTCACAGATTTAATGGAAGTTATGAACCCTCACCTCAGAGAAATACACGTTTGCCTCCAAGCCCACGCATACACACACACGTCTACACTGTTGCAGTCTATTTTCAGGGGTTCACAGATCCCTAAGTAAGATCTGCATGGCTGAAGCTATATCATTAACCCACATTATTCACACTGATGGAAGGTGCAAGGGGAGCTGAAAAATGCAGTCACCACTCGGATAACCATGTGCCCTCTTAATATCTGAGAGGAGAGTTGTGGTCTATTTCTAAAGAGTAACAAGGAAGAGGAGAATCAAATCTGGGAACAGTTATCTGCCTCTGCCATAAATTGCATAAAAATACAGATATCTACATGTCAGATATTAATACCTGGATGATGACATAATAAATTATTTTTAATTTCGTTTTTCATTCATTTTGTTTTTTCAACTTCACTTTATATTGAACATTTCTATTTTCTTCTGGATTCCTAAAGACATCCTTTGAGATCTAGTATGTGAAAAATAATTGTGAATGATCCATATGTGATGTTGAAGAGCATATTTTTGATTAATAGAGTTCATATCTATATCTTGCATTAAGTTTGATAAAAGATTCTTCAACTCCAGGTCCTTATTAATTTTTGCCTAATGACAGAAGAATACAAAAATTCTCTAGTATAATAATGAAATATTCAAGTTTTTTTCTTGGCAATGAAATAAATATTTTTTTTTTTTTTTTGTATTTGAGACTACGCTTTCTCTGCATATGTGTATAATTATTTCATACTTTTGGTGAAATATTTCTTTTATCATGTACTGACACCATCCTGTTAATGGTTTTGCATTAAATTGTATTTTGTCTGGTTTTAATATTCACACACCAACTTTTTTTGGTCAGTATTTGCCTAGCAAATCTTTTCTTTTTATTTCTAATTTCATAATATTTCTGAATTATATTTCTTTATATATATGTGTGTATGTATGTATTATGTATTATATAATTTAATTTTCCTTCTTAGGTAATCTAATTTCTGAATAATTTTCCTTTTACCATCAGTAACTCTTTGTCTCTTATTTACTATTTTTTGCTTATTTTTTCCTTTCTGTAATCTATTGGATTGATTTGCTGCTTTTTAAAAGTCTTCCAAACTACCCTTATTTAGAAATTATGCACTCTATTTCTATTCTTTAAATAGCTAACTTTAAATTTTTAACATGGATACTTAACAAGATTTAGAGTTAATCAATATCTCTATTCTCTTCCTGAATAATTGAAGGAACTTATAATACTTTAACTCTGATCTCCCATTCTATACTACTTCTATATTATTGTAGTCTAATGATTAGCCTAATCTATGGCTGAATTGGAGGGAGTTTTCCCAACTCTGTGTGCCATATTGACATGAAATCTATTTTAGAACTTTCATCCCAGAAACTTTTATATTTCCATAATAAAAAAAGAGGTTATTTTACAGAGCATTTCTAGAGAGGAAAGATGATTAAGTCAAATTTGATTTTGTAACTAAAATATATTTTATTCAAATAAAGAGAATATAAGGCAAATAAGTTCAAAACCAATAAGAAAGTTCAAGTCATCTGTCCTAATTTAAAAAAAAAACAAAACTACTTAGGCAACTATTACATAGCAGACAAATTGAAGATACAAAAGTTGAGAATGTTTTTGCTAGAGAAATAACGTTAATGCTTTGCTTTCAGCTGTGATAATTATTCCATTCTTATTTCATTATTTCCTTATAAAAAATAAAACTTTTGAACATTATTTGTAGCTATCAAGGCTATAAAACATGAAACATAATGAATTCCACAAATGAGGAAAGAATTAGAAACTCTGGACCCCTATCTCACCTCTGCTGTATTTCCATCTAATATTATAGAAATAAAAAAATGACTAATAAAGCGGCATTATTTGAAAGGTATCAAAAGTTCTGCCTATTCCCAAATCTTCCTATTTAGACTAAGTCTCTAAAAAATCACTAGAAGAGTCACCTTGAGGTTTCAATCATTTTGTTTCTAAAAAAGTAAAAAGAAACATGTACAAGACCAATATATACATTCAATTGTATTAATTCATGAAATATAACTCATAAGTAATGTATGTGTTTTCTATTTATCCTCATTTAGTTTGAATCAATGTATCCCCTTCATTGTTTTCTAAAGTTCCTTATTAAAAATAACAGACCAGCTAAAGTATTCCATGACAGTCAAAGTTAAAAATCGTTATACATCTGACAGGTATATTTACTAAAATCAAGAATCTAAAATAGAATGTGTTTCTAGTAGTCTATGAACTGAGGTTACAAAAATGGCATTCACCCTTCCTGAACCTAGCATGCAAAATATAAAATTCTAGATGTCTCTGACGATGATGATGATGATGATGATAGCACTGAGAGTCATCTTTGTGTAAGCGCTTCATATAAACAACCTCACTTGTATTTATCACATTTCTATGAGACAGCTAACTATTATAAGGTCATTTCACAGGTGCAAAAACTGAGACTCTGAGAGAGTAATTAACTCGTCCAAGTTCATATATTAACATATAGTAGTCCTGGGATTCAGTCTGCTTAATTTCAAAGCTATGAATTTAACTATTAAACCAAATTGTCTCCTTACACTGAAATGTTTACACAGCATCTATACCTTCCTTTGCTCCACTCCCAAAAGTCCCCCAAGATTTCATACCATTCCTTTGTTTTCCCGACAGCAAATCCATAGGTGCAGCAAGACCTATGGGGTATAGTTTTCACATACACTGCACCATGGGTACAATTAAAGACCTGCTTTAATTATTGCCAGCACCCTCTCAGGGATATTGTTCAAAGAAAAGTAATGTTGAAATCAAGTTGTCCCTAGGTGTGAAATAGCCAATTCTGTAACAAGTGTAATCATGAACAGTCAGTGGCTGTTCTTGGATCTTCTCCAACACATATCCCATGAGAGTCACAATTCTTTGTCCATTGCTTATTTTAAATAGCAGCCAGTAGGATTTAGATAGTGACAGGGTGACAGGGTGTTTAGTGTTTTCTTGGCATTTAGTAAGTAGGAAAATGTCAGTATACTTCTTGATAATTCCAACTGCATCATCTTTAAAGAACTGAGAAAGCCCTCGCTTATTGTTGAAACCATGTTTGAAAAGATCTCCAGCACTCTCAGTTTAAAGAAAAAATACCTTTTTGTTTCTTACTTCTTATGTTGAAGACATTGAATGAGATGATTTTGCCATCCTCAGTCTTTTGCCTCTTTCCCAAGTGTGTTAGCAGAAATCAACAATAATCAATATTTAAAAGTAAAGTTATAAATATTTTTAATGGACTGGAGAAAAACATCCAAAGAAGAGCTGAATTCTAGAACTATAGTGACCCATATTTAGGACCCACTGGGTACTCACCCTGTTCCCACTGTTCCACTTAATCTATTATGCTTTTAGTGCAGTGATTACATAGCATATTTCTGAGTAGAAATGCCCATGTATACAAATAGCTGAGTTTATTTTACTTTCATAAACTGCTTTACACAGATGTTCAAAGCAAATTCTATCTTTAACAGCTCTCCAGAAAATGCTTTTATTGAAGATTCAAAATAAAAGTAAGACCTCACTTATAATCTTATATTGGAGATGGATGATATTATATTATCTTTTCTCTTATGGATAAAGACAGGATTTTTTCCCCCATTTAACATTCATCAACAAACAAAGATGTCAAATATCAAGAGTGTTAGAACTCTTTCACACAACATTTTATTTCATAATATACTTGTTAGATTGGTAACGATCAAAACAATTTTTTTTTGTAAAAGGAAGCCTCATTTTCAAGAGGTAACATTATCACATAAAATGCTCCATTAAAATAGTGTCTTATAGTTCAATATCTGCATAAAATTGCCGGAACCTTGATAAAAGGTAGAGATGAACAGAAAGTGTTTGCCAAAAAGGTAAGTGTTCAATTAAATAGTTGCTTTCAAAGAAACAGAAACTCAAATTTGTCGATCCATTTCTCCTAATAAACTTCCTCCAATCTTAGCAGACAAGAGTTGGTTTGGTCAGATTTTCTTCCTATATTTGGAGAAATTAGAATATGCTCTGAGATTATGCTATAATAAATGGTGGAGAAAATAAGAGAATAGTGAAATATCAACTAAAGCATAACACATGATCTTAATCCAACCTGACCATAGCCCTCTGCACACACAAGCTTACCCTCAACTGCCCCACAACTGAATATGAATCTAAAACTCAACTAACAACCAAAATCATGCATGCCTCTCAGAGCTGATCTTTGATAAATCATTATAAAAAAAACAAAGAAAGTAAATAAGATGTTTAATGTTACAGATAACCCACAAATGTAATCAAAGAAGAGGTACATACCTGACACACTGTTAACTACAAAAATCATTTACATGTTTGGAAAATAGAGTTCAATGACTAGTGAGTATATAAGTCACTCATGGTGCTGTGTAACTAGACTGTACAAAGACACAATGACCTTGAAATGCAAAATAACAACTTACAGCCCTTGTAATGTCATTCCTTTACAAAAATGTGCTAGAATTCAGAAAAATATATCAGTGTCCATTTAGCTCACCAATGACACAATTCAGATGGTTAGTAAGCAGTAAAATTATTTTCCCAAGAGAGTTGCACAGATTCTGTAATGTGAGCTACTGTTCTCAAGAGTTCTCTAAGTATATTTTGGTTGAGAGGAAAGTTGCCAGCTTTTAAGGTAAAATATGATAGAATAGTTCATGGGAGAAGATTGTTTTAAAGACCTTCATTTACCTGACATACATAAGAAATTGCATGTTTCTTTTTTTTTTTTTAAAGATTTTACTTATTTATTTGACACAGAGAGAGATCACAGGTAGGCAGAGAGGCAAGCAGAGAGAGAGGAGGAAGCAGACTCCCTGCTGAGCAGAGAGCTCCATGTGGGCCTCGATCCCAGGACCCTGAGATCATGACCTGAGCTGAAGGCAGAGGCTTAGCCCACTGAGCCACCCAGGTGCCCAAGAAATTGCATGTTTTCAAGAAATAATGGTTGAAATATGAAATGTTTGGGAATCTTTGGAATCTATTGCCTTTAACAAATGCCACTGCTGACCCTTTAGGAATGTGTTTTAGTGTATACTGTATGAAATAAAGAGTCTATTTTGCCATTATTCATTAATTTGATCTTGAGGCTATATTGTGATACCCATAGAGATTAAACCTGAAACTCATGTTTTTATTCTTGGCAGTGACTCAGACATTAGAATTGAGAACATTCTGACAAGGTTTCTGAATGATGCCAAGCAATATCTTTAGTTGACAGACATAGATTTAAACATATTTTTCTTTTAAATCATTCACAGGCTTTAATTTTATTTTATATTTAGAAAAAGTACGAAAGTCACCTACTGGATGCTTAGTTACAGAGTAGAAACAAGTAGTCAAAGTTCTTATATGACATAGGAAAGAGTGCACAGCTTTGGAGTCATACTTAGAATCTAATTATGGCTCTGTCATTTCCCACATTTGATACTAGGCAAGTCTGTCAACCTCTTCTAACTTATTTACTTATCAGTGAAATGGTAATAATGCATGACTTACAGGGCTGTTGTGGGGATTAAATCAGATCACATATATGTAATATGCATGGTACAGTGTCTGGTACAAACTTCTTAGATGCATTCACAGTCTAGAAAGAAATTCTAATTGTCTTCAGTACAAATATAAGAGTATGGGCTAGGTCTGAAGTTCAACCAGATATAAAGGGAAAAAAGTTCAGGATCAGGAATGCTCTTAGAAGATTTGCTTGATGACAAATTGTTGGTTTGACTTTGCTCTCTCATTGAACTGATTCTGACTGACTTCAGGAAATCAACCACAATGGTTCCTGAGAGCTGTAGTAACACAGATTTCAGTTTGCTCTTTTCTAGGATCACCTAAAATATGAAGATAAATAGGACCAAACCACAGATGTGTGTATTGAATGCTTGAGCTTTCTATTAATTGTAATATTTATTCAATGAGTTTTCAGAGACAAGGGTTACTCAGCACATGCCATGAACAGAACTACCTTGTCTTTTCCAAATTGCAGTACTGTATTTTAGAGCCTCATCAAAGCCACATGGTCAGCGTTAAAAATTCCATCCATGCCAATGAGTTAAGGAACAGGATAGATTAAAAGGCAGTTTTTACCATTTCATTCTGGGAATAACATTTGAAATCACACTCTAGTTTAAAAATTAAACTCTCTGGGGCGCCTGGGTGGCTCAGTTGGTTAAGCGACTGCCTTCAGCTCAGGTCATGGTCCTGGAGACCCAGGATCAAGTCCCACATCAGACTGTCTGCTCAGTGGGGAGCCTGCTTCTCCCTCTCTCACTCCCCTTGCTTGTGTTCCCTCTCTCTCTGTGTTTCTCTCTGTCAAATAAATAAAAATCTTTAAAAAATAAAAATAAAAAAATTAAAATTAAAATTAGACTCTAAAATGCAATATAAAGCATCACTATGATGGGCATATTTTATGAGTCTGGAAGAATTTTTTAACATATGCTTTAAAAAAAATGATTATGGCCACATCAGTTTAAATTAGATTAAGCAATAGAAACCCAGTTTTGTTCTTACAGAGCAGATAGGCAAAAGAAGTATATTTTAGTTAAATGTTATATTTAGACAATACAATTAAAGTATCTGAAAATTAATAAACATCTTGGATTTCAGAAGAATAGTGCATAAAAACTTTTGTAGGATTTAATCCTGTTGCCAACTAAGATATCACATTTTGAAATAAACGTATTAAAATTAAAATGATTCTTTCAAAACAGTGAGAATAAAACATGTCTTGTATACAATCAAGACAGGTAATGATGCAAAAAATTGCTCCATAAATCAATCAGCCCTCTATACTTGTTTCATTAAAGGATAATATACTGGGATATCATTTCAGCAACATTGCCAAAGCTTTCCAAATTTGATTTCAATCCAAAACTTTTAGCAGAACTCAGCACTTTAGAAACAAAGCAACAAAGAAAAAAGAAAAATCCAGTGCAGATGTACATTCTCATGATATTTAATGCATAACAGCATAGTTGTAGCATATTAGTCATCATGGCAACCAGCCTACATAAAATATTAACGCAACCTGAAGACAAGCTGTATATTTCTGTTCAACCCTCCCATAACCTATATGATAAAGGCTTTAATATTTATTAAAATATATTAATTTATTAATTTCATGCACATGTATAGCTATATAATTGCATCTTTTCACAAATTTTTGAAAATTTGGTAGTAGATATGGAGGTTGGAGACAGGTAATTTTTTTTTATTATTTCTTTGAGACAGGTAATGTATTAACCAATCATCAAATACTTAACAATATACCCAAGAAACCACTAGACTATTTGAGTGAAACAATTATATACTTTTCTATTGTTGCTTCTAATCAATTATCAGGATTCATTGACAAAATATATATATTTCATTGTGTTACTTTTTCAAAGAGTCACCTACATATATTGAATCTAACATACACAATGACATAAAAACTTAGAGAACTAATAAATATATCTGGAAAAAAAAGCCTGAAGAACAGTTGAGTGTGAGTATAGCATAAGCAAACACTCTGGAATTAGGGAATTCTTAAAATCTCAGATCTATCACTTACTAGAAAAGACAAGTTGAATCTCTATTCCTTCTGTTCCACCCAAAGATTAAAGACATAACATTGAGGAGGAGGGACAAGATGGCAGAGAAGTAGGAGACCCTGTTTCAAAAGGTCTCTGGAAATGAGATGAACTATCTACCAGGACAATCTGAACACCCATAAAATCAGCCTGAGATGTAAGACTACACACTTCTGGATCTCTACGGGGGCAGAAGAGCAGCAGAGAGGTTAAAGAATAGCAGGAGTGCCCAGACTGATTTCAGAGGAGGAGTACGAGGGGGAGGGAGCCAACAGAAGCAACCCATTGGAAAGTAATACCCCAATACGAAAGTGCCCTGTGCTCAGGGACCAGCATCAACTTGTAGTCTGGTTAAAAGCACTCAAAGGCAAAGGGTCTTCACCATAGGCAGGGATATAAAACTACAGCACGGGGCCAGGGATAGAAAGTGCTCCCTGGCACCACGTGGGAGGGAACCTAGAGGCACAGAGTATCTTTAAAACTGCCATTTTTTTTCCGCCACATTATTTTCCCTGCCACTTGGGCCAGGCATGCACAACCTGCAAGGGAGGCAACTCTGCAGACTTCCACGGGACCTGCGGAGCTGGGGGATCTCAGTCCTTCCTGTGTGGGAGTGCACTACAGAGACTCTCTGGGCAGAGACAAGGTCTCACAATCTGAAATCAGTCATGGTTTCCCTGGCGCGGGAGCAAAAAGACAAGTAGGGGCTTCGGGTGCCATTCGGACTAGGGGCTGCAGGTGCGCCCACTGTGAGAACCGGCTAGACAAAGGGGAAAATATGGAAAGAGTCTGTGTGCCCCGCACCATTCAGAGGGCTGCTAACTGAGGCCTCCCTCTGAGATGGAGGTCTGGGCACAGACATCTTGCTCTGGCCTGATTTTCTAAAAAGCTGCCAAAAGCCGCAAAAGAACAAATCCTCCAGAGAACAAAAGCCTGAAAACCTGGTTGCCATGGAGCCCGGCACCTAGAAAGGGGGCGGAGAGACTCAGCCCAGGTAGAAGGGACTGAAAAAGAGCGTGGCAGGCCCCTCCCCCAGAAGGCAAGCCAGAAGAACAAGAGGACAACACCAAAACTGAAAAAACCCCAACATTAGGGGGCAAATCAATATATTAAGCTCCTGGTACTAACCCAAAAGCTGTACACTTTATACATACAGCTTTTCACTTTATTTTCTTTTTAACTTTTTTATTTTTATTTTTAAAGTTTTCACTTTATTTTAAAATTCATTCTCATGGTTTTTGTTCTTTTATTTTTTTAACCAACTTATTACTACAACGTGATACTTAATATAACACTCCATAATAACTTTTTACCTTGAACTTTTTTCAAACACATACCTGTTTCATTGTTGTTGTTGTTTCTTCTGTTTGTCTTTTTTCCTTTTTTCTCTCTTCTTTCATTTATTCTTTTTTCTTTTAAATATACATATAGTCATAAGCTTCAAGGTAATCCTTCATTCCTATTCAATACTACCCCCATATACAAACAAGTTTTAATCTCCCTATATCTTTAGATAGGAGACTCCTCTAACAATAATAAGACATACCCAGGAGGATCTGAAATACTTTCCTTGCCTGCAACAAGGGTTCGCACTCACCTTCCCATCCTATTCTTCTGTCAGTGCTTCTGTGTAAATGTTTTTGCCTTTGTACTATATAAATACTGGTCTTGGAGATCATTTGGGTTGGGTTTAGCTTTTTGATCTCTTCAACTTTCTTTTACTTTGGATGGTCTTTTTCTTTACTCTATTGTACTTTTGTACCATATAAGTCCTACCATTGGGGCCCAGGCTGGTCGGGTCTTTTCTTGCTTCTTTCCTCTTTTTCTATCTCTCTTTTCTTTCTTCTTCCTTTTCAGTAGTGACTTCTGATTGCTACAAAACCTTCCACCTGGATAGTGGTTGATATATTCAGCTATACATCCCCTCAACCACCCCTTGCCAAAATGACTTGGAGGAGGAAACACCAACAGAAGAAAAACCCAGAGACTGCAACCCCTGCACAGAATTATTGGAAATGAACATAAACAATATGACAGAAATGGAATTCAGGGTAGCAATCATCCAAGCAATGGCCAAGTTGCAAAAGAACATTAGTGGCAAGACAGAAGCTATAAGGACAGAAGTGAAAGCCAACTGGCAAAGGTTAAAAGGCTATTAATGAGATGCAATCTAATTTAAATATGCTACCAGCTCAGGTAGGTAAAGCTGAAATTGTATTACTGATTTAGAAGACAGATGGATTAATAAGGAGGAGCAAGAGAAGTCTTCGAAAAAACAGCTAAAATCCCATGAAAATAGAATTAAGGAAATAAATGATGCCATGAAATCTTCTAATATCAGAATTATTGGAATCCCCAAGGGAGCTGAGAGAGAGAGAAGCCTAGAAAATATAGTTGAACAATTCATGGATGAAAATTTCCCTAATCTGGGGAATGAAACAAGTGCTCATGTCCTAGAGGTGGAGAGGACAACCCCCAAGATCAATGAGGTCAGGAAAACCTCCAAGCACATAAATGTGAAATTCATGAAACATAAAATCAAAGAATATGTCTTAAGGGCAGCTAGGGGGAAGTGATCCACTACCTACAGAGGGAGGACCATCAGAATAACGTCAAACCTATCCACAGAAACCGGGCAAGCCAGAAAGGGCTGGCAAGACATATTCAGGAAATTACATGACAAAAATATGCAATCAAAGATAATGTACACAGCAAAGTTGACTTTCAAAATGGGAGGGGACATAAAGAGCTTCCAGGACCACCAAGGTCTAAAGATTATGCGACCACCAAGCCAGCCCTACGAGAAATATTAAGAGGGGTTCTATAAAAGAGAAACAAACCCAAGAGTGACACAGAACATAAATTTACAGAGGTAATCTATAGAAACATGAACTTCACAGGCAACATGATGTCAATAAAAACATATCTATCAATAATCACTATCAAAGTGAGAGGCCTAAATGCTCCAATAAAAAGGCACAGTGTTGCAGACTGGATAAAATGACAAGACCCTTCCATATACTGTTTACAAGCAACATATTTTGAATCTAAAGACACTTCCAGATTGAAAGCAAAGGGATGGAGGACCATCTTTCATGCCAACAGACCTCAAAAGAAAGCTGGGGTAGCAATTCTCATATCAGACA
Source organism: Spilogale gracilis (assembly GCA_004023965.1). Classification (NCBI taxonomy): domain Eukaryota; kingdom Metazoa; phylum Chordata; class Mammalia; order Carnivora; family Mephitidae; genus Spilogale; species Spilogale gracilis. Next base: position 3,488 of record PITA01002712.1, on the reverse strand, counting down.
AATTATATTTTAATCTAAAGACTGTAGTCAGAGGTACAGAAGGACACTACATCCTTCTCAAAGGGTCTATACACCAAGAAGATCTAACAATTGTAAAAATTTATGCCCCCAACATGGAAGCAGCCAACTACATAAGCCAACTGTTAAGCAAAATAGTCATATTGATACCAATACATTAATTATAGGAGATCTTAACACACCACTCTCAGCAATGGACAGATCATCTAAACAGAAAATCAACAAAGAAACAAGAGCTTTGAATGAAATGTTGGACCAGATGGATCTCATAGATATACTCAGAACATTCCACCCTAAAACAGCAGAATACTCATTCTTCTCGAGTGCACATGGAACTTTCTCCAGAATAGACCACATACTAGGTGACAAATCAGGGCACAATCAGGGCAAAACCAATACCATTCTCCAGAATAGACCACATACTAGGTCACAAATCAGGGCACAACCGATACCAGATTATTCCCTGCATATTCTCTGACCACAATGCCTTGAAACTGGAACTCAATCACAACAAAAAGTTCAGAAGAAAATCAAACACTTCTAAACTAAAGATGATCCTGCTCAAAAATCTCAGGATTAACCAGGAAATCAGAGAACTTAAACACTTCATGGAAACCAATGAGAATGAAAATGCATCAATTCAAAACCTATGGGATACAGCAAATGCAGTCCTAAGGGGGAAATACATAGCCATCCAAGCCTCACTCAAAAAAATTTGAAAAATCCGAAATACACCAACTCTCATTACACCTTAAAGAACTGGAAAATCAACAACAAATTAAACCAATGCCACATGCAAGATAGGAAATAATTAAAATTAGAGCAGAGATCAATGAATTAGAAACTAGAGATACAGTAGAACACATCAACAAACCTAGAAGCTGGTTCTTTGAAAGAATTAATGATATCAATAAGCCATTGGCCAAACTAATCCAAAAGAAAAAGGAGTAGATACAAATTAATAAAATTATGAATGAAAGGGGGGAGATTATGCCCAACACCAAGGAAATAAAAACAATCATCAGAAATTACTATCAATAATTATATGCCAATAAGTTTAACAACCTTGAAGATATGGCTGCATTCCTGGAGACTTATAAACTTCAAAGCCTGAAACAGGAAGAAGTTGACAATCTGAATAGACCAATATCTGGTAACGAGATTAAAGCAGTGATCAAAAACCTCCCAAAAAACAAGAGCCCAGGACCAGTCAGATACCCTGGGGAAGTCTACCAAACATTCAAAGAAGAAATAACACCTATTCTCCTGAAGCTGTTTCAGAAAATAGAACAGAAGGAAAACTTCCAGACTCTTTCTATGAAGCCAGCATTACTCTAATCTCCAAACCAGACAAAGACCCCATCAAAAAAGAGAACTTCAGACCATTATCTCTGATGAATATGGATGCTAAGATTCTCAACAAGGTCCTTGCTAATAGGATCCAACAATACATTAAAAAGATTATCCACCACGACCAGGTGGGATTTATCCCAGGGATGTAAGGGTGGTCCAACGCTCGCAAATTAATCAATGTGATACAACTAAGCAATAAAAGAAGAGAGAAGAACCACACGGTACTCTCAATTGATGCAGAAAAGCATTTGACAAAATACAACATCCGTTCCTGATTAAAACTCTTCAAAGTATAGGGAAAGAGGGAACATTTCTCAACCTTATAAAATCTATCTATCAAAAACCCAAAGCAAATATAATTCTCAATGGAAAAAAACTGACAGCCTTCCCTCTGAGATCAGGAACAAGACAAGGATGCCCACTCTCATCACTACTGTTCAGCATAGTGTTAGAAGTCCTAGCAACAGCAATCAGACAACAGAAAGAAACAAAATGTATTTGACTTGGCAAAGAAGAAATCAAACTCTCTCTCTTTGCAGATGACATGATACTCTATGTGGAAAACCCAAAAGACTCTACCCACAAAATACTATAACTCATACAACAATTCAATAATGTGGCAGGATACAAAATCAATGCACAGAAAATAGGTTGCGTTCTTATACACTAACAATGAAAATATAGAAAAGGAAATTAGAGAATTGATTCCATTTACTATAGCACCAAAACCCATAAGATACCTAGGAATAAACCTAACCCAAGAAGTTAAGAATCTGTACTCGAGGAACTATAGAACACTCATGAATGAAATTGAGGAAGACACAAAAAATGGAAGACCATTTCATGCTCATGGATCGGAAGAACAAACATTGTCAAAATGTCTATACCACCCAGAGCAATCTATACTTTCAATGCATTCCCAATCAAAATTCCACCAACATTTTCCAAAGCTTTGGAACAAACAATCCTAAAATTTATATGGAACCAAAAAAGACCCCTAATCGCTAAGGAATTGTTGAAGAAAAAAAAGCTGGGGGCATCACATTACCTGACTTCAGGCCTTATTACAAAGCTGTGATCACCAAGACAGCATGGTACTGGCACAAAAACAAATAGACCAATGGAACAGAGTAGAGAGTCCAGATATGGACCCACAACTCTATGGTCAAATAATCTTCGACAAAGCAGGAAAAAATATCCAGTGGAAAAGACAGTCTCTTCAGTAAATGGTGCTGGGTAAATTGGACAGCTACATATAGAAAAATGAAACTAGACCACTCTCTTATGCCACACACAAAGATAAACTCAAAACGAATGAAAGACCTCAATGTGAGGCAGGAATCCATCAAAATCCTGGAGGGCAAAATAGGCAGTAACCTCTTTGATATCGGCCACAGCAACTTCTTTCAAGACACGTCTCCAATGGCAAAGGAAACAAAAGCAAAAATGAACTTTTGGGTCTTCATCAAAATAAAAAGCTTCTGCACATCAAAGAAAACAGTCAACAAAACAAAGAGGCAACCCAGGGAATGGGAGAGGATATTTGCAAATGACAGTACAGACAAGGGCTGGTATCCAAGATCTATAAAGAACTACTCACACTCAACATGCAAAAAGAAAATGATCACATCAAAAAATGGGCAGGAGACATGAAGAGGCACTTCTCCAAAGAAGACATACAAATGGTTAGCAGACACATGGAAAAATGTTCATCATCACTAGCTATCAGGAAAATTCAAATCAAGACCATATTGAGATACTACCCTACACCAGTCAGAATGGCCAAAATTAATGACAGGAAACAACAAGTGTTGGAGAGGCTGTGGAGAAAGGGGAACCCCTTTACACTGTTGGTAGGAATGCAAGCTGGTGCAGCCGTTTTGGAAAACAGTGTGGAGATTCCTTAAAAAATTAAAAATAGGCGGCGCCTGGGTGGCTCAGTTGGTTAAGCCACTGCCTTCGGCTCAGGTCATGATCCCGGAGACCCGGGATCGAGCCCCACATCGGGCTTCCTGCTCGGCGGGAGGCCTGCTTCTCCCTCTCTCACTCCCCCTGCTTGTGTTCCCTCTCTAGCTGTGTTTCTCTCTGTCAAATAAATAAAATCTTTAAAAAAAAAA